>VOCO01037315.1:0-21485 GCA_007922225.1 Emydura subglobosa
GAGGCAGAGCGATGTTACCTGACTTCCTCAAGACTACAGAGGGAGTTGGTATCATAGGCACAAATACAAGTCAATAGCTCCGTTCTTAGCAAGTGCTCAGACCACTAGACCATGCCTTCCATTTATGTGATAGGTTCTCACTGTCTCACTGTTGCATCTGTCTTTATGAACTTCTCTTCTCACTCCATGTTCCAGGGAACATCATTAAGAACGAGATCTTATATCTGGCAAGGAGACACCCATTATCGCAGAGCTCGCTCTTGGATTTCTGAGATCTTGACTCCTTGCTTGATCATGCTGTTCAGTTCAGCACAGACTGGCTGCATAGGAAGCTGGATGGGAAAGGATTACACTATCAGATCTACCGGAAAGAAACGTGTCCTCTTGGGCATGAGGTGCTGAAAGGAACTTTTGAATCCCAGATGGGTTTAAGAAGCTGAGTGGATGGTGTCCTCAGTGCCAGCCTAGAGTGTCACCTGAAGGGAATGGGTCCACCCACCCCAAATCACCCAAACCCTGAATGAGCCAATATGCCCGCCTTAATGTGGATTATGAACATGTTCTGCTTTCTTGCAGAGAATTGCCTTCAGGTCTCTTTGTGACATGCTGTCAGTTGTATTGAGCAGAAATCACTTCTCCTGGAAGTGAAAATATAGAGAGACAAGAGAGCTTTGTTAAAAAGGGAGGGAATGTTTCCATGAGGGGGATTTGATAGCAACCTTTAACTACCTGAAAGGGGGTTCCAGGGAGGATGGAGCTAGGCTGTTCTGAATGGTAGTAGATGACAGAACAAGGAGCAATGATCTCAAGTTGAAGTGGGGGAGGTCTAAATTGGATATTAGGAAAAAGTTTTTCACAAGGAGAGTGAAGCCCTGGAATGGGTTACCTAGGGAGGTGGTGGAATCTCCATCTTTAGAGGTTTTTAAATTGCGGCTTGACAAAGCCCTGGCTGGGATTATTTAGGTGAGGTTAGTCCTGCTTTGAGCAGGGGGTTGGACTAGATGACCTCCTGAGGTCCCTTCCAAATCTCATATTCTATGATTCTATGACACTTTCAAGTCCATTTATCACCATAAAGAGAAATAAAGCAAACAGCAGTAGAGGTAAATTTCCCTCAGAAGTTGAATTGTAGCTACTGAAATACTTGGTACCTTCAGATTTGCTGATGTAAACAGCTTAATTTGTTACGTGTTCTGCCAGTGCAGCTGTACAAATTACTTCAGTGTGACTGTCTTGTTTGTTTGAATGTTTAGCAAGCCTCCAGCCTGGGAAGAGTAAGTAATGGGAAGTGGAACTTTTCTCTCCTAAGCGAAAAACTCAAGTCTTTCTGTCTGAAGGGGGATTAAGCATTTTTATGCCCCTAACAGCTTGGCACCTGTGTGAAATGAGGTGCTATTGGTTCAGTTCCATGTGTAGCGTCTTCACTTCCCAAAAACACTGTCCCCTTATGGGCACTCTCGGCCTTCAGCCAAGGGATAGAAGCGTCCTTCTTTCGCCTGGGCTGAGTGTGGAAAGCGTTTACTACAACTGCCTGTGCGGTGGAGTTCTTGGAATTCAACGAGAAACGCTTTTCTGCCAACACCAGCCTGAGTTGTTGGTGAAAGAAATCATGATCCTGCTAAGCCAAGGAACTGATTCGTTACAATCACCTGATTTGCATTCTGGCTTTAGCTCCACGCTGCACATGTACTGACCTGGTGCCGAAGCTGCTGCAACAATGATTTGTAAGACGCTGTTTCCATTCCCTGAGCCCTCGCCTTGTTCACAAGCAGCGATCACCATTTCCTCGCAGTCCGGCGGGTCCCCGAACTTGCAAACGCGTCACTTGCTCGCCTGCCTCGGGCTACAGGCTGAGTAAAGAGATGAAGCTACATTCAGCCCCGCTGTAACTTGGTGGCCGGAGTGAGCCGAGGCTGCTGAACCAATGAGCGCCCCGTCAGCCCACGGAGCCACGAGCGCCGCACGCTGATAGGCGGGTGCGAGCAGGTGTGGGCGGGGCCCTTCCCACCTGGGCGCCGCGCGGGGGCATTTAAGATGCTGCGGGCCCGGCTGCTGGGCAGAGCGAGCCGCCCTGTGCGCGGGTCCCCGGAGCCTGTGCGCGCAGCTCCATGGAGCGGGCGGGGCAGTGGCTGGGCCGCCTGCGGGAGAGCTACAACCTGCTGTGGTTTAAGCTGGGCGGCGGCGCGGCGGTGATGCCCCCGCTGGAGCAGGTGAGCAGAGGCGGGGCGGGGGGTGCTGGCTGCAGGGCGTCTTCTCTCCTCTCCTCTCCCCTCCCCTCCCCTCCCCTCCCCTCCCGGTGAAACGGACCCAGCGATCGGTTCTGGGCGGCCTCGTTCAGCCCCGCGCATCTCCGCAGCCGCGCGGTGTCTCTCGCTCAGACGGTCCCTGGGCCGTGACCATCGCCCTGTCCAGCTCTCCGCCTGCACCGAATTAACTCCCTGGCCACGCGGCTACAATCGCACTTTCCAGCTGCCTTCCCCGGGCAGCCTGTTCCCTGCTTTTATCCCAAGCCGGGATCTTCTCCAGAGGAAGATCTGGAAAATCAGCGCTGTGCTGCATGTGGCACCAAGAGATGTGCCCGTGCCCAGAGCCTCACGGATGTCAATAGCGTCTAGTCCTTTGGCAGGAGGGGAGCCTCCGTCAAACACAGAGAGTCAGGTACAGGTTAGTGTTTTCTGCCAGGCTCCTGTTGGTTTGTATAGGATGCCATCTCCCATATTATGAACGCTTGATCTACAGAAACCAAAAAGGAAACCAGAAGTACAAAAGAGCGCTGGCCTTCCCCATCAACAGTTCTTCACTAACCCCAGAGTTGCAAGTAACAGATCCTGGATCTCATACAGGATAATCTCTGTTGAGTGCCCTTGCCAATGTGCTTGTAGGAAGATCAGTTCAATCTTGTTGATTCATAGAGCGGTCATGAATAAATTACCAATTGGGCTCATATTTTGAGACCTCTTGTTTCCCTCACATTTGAACATGCATTGGCTTATTGTGGGGCTAGTCATAAATTCTGGGTTACTGTAGTGAAGTATTCGCTTTAGGGGAAGAAGCGGACATAGCATTTACAATGACTTTGCTAATCATTGTAGCAACTTGGCATATAAGGGTGGCATGGTAGCTCTCCCAAATTTTAACCTGTTGATGCCTATAAATGTTTGGCACATCTATCTACCCTACTGAGTATCAAACATCAAGGGTCTTACATATACTGTTTCTTGGCCAGAAAAGTCTATAGAATATGATCAGCTAAAATTTGGCTGTTGGTCAAGGCAAGGCTCTGAACTGGAGTATCTGCACACACAAATTCATGGATAGGTCAGTGTAGGATCCTGGATCAATTAAAGAAAATGGGTGGCAGGAGAGGAGGTTCATCCCCTCATCTTTCAGTCAGTAGTTTCACATAGGCCCATGCATAGCTATCAAAGAGTAATAACAGGATTGGATTTTAGTAGCTACTATTAAATTTTGTGGCAAAACTCCAATGACTTCAGTGGGAACAGGATTGGGTCCTTGATCACTAGTGACCTTGGCCAGAACAGAACACTGGTCCTGGAGGATACAGAATTCACTGCTGTATTAATGCCATAATTAGTAGCTCTTGAAACTAGTTTTACTGTTTAAAAGCCTGATCTTGCAAGTCACCCTGTAGGGATGCAGGCATCTGCCTGGGCAGAGTGACTTGCAGAAGCATGTTGATCAGCTGGCAGGATCTAGACCTTTCTCTGTGTCCCCACACTTGTGACCGTTAGCTGTCCCTCTTTGGAAGGAGGGTAGGATCATAAGTGTCAATTTTAATTAATTATCTTCGGATTACACTAGTTCTTCTATGAAATTAGTTTGAGCTGAGTTCTTTACCTTGTTATTTACTGTGTTATTTTTCTCTTTACAAACAAACTGCATGTCTCTGTCCAATTAGATCTGATTATCTCCCCTAGATGTAACTATCCTATCCTATCATGCTGAGATGAGGTGGGGAATGGACTGCCTAAAATATGCAAGGACATAGATTTCCTTATATAAAGGCCCACATTGGGTCTTAAAGCTTTTGTATTGTAAAATTCTCTATTGGGGTTCAGTAAAACTATATTAAACGATACCATTATCCTAAAACATCATGCCTGTCTGAAAATATTTTACTATTATTTATATTGCCATAACATATAGTATTCCCCCAGTCATTGACAGGATGCCATTGTGCTAGACCGTGTGCAGACATAGAACAAAACCCTGGCCCCTGCTTGCAATCCAAGTAATTTTACCTTCCTTTATTATAAAGGATAAAGATTACACTAACAGAGATTAAATAGGAAAAAAGTGCCCCCTCTCTCCTTTTAATTTTACTCTTTCTATATGACAACATATGTATATTCCGTTTCGGTATTTCCCCTTAGTGGATGGGTTTTATCCCTGTTTGTGCTGCCCTCCACATTTAAATAAGGTATTGAAAAATGTGGGGAAAGGAATGAAAATGTGATTGTGAAACTATAAATCAGCAGAATCCAGGAAAGTCTGGTACTTGAAATTAATTTAAACAAAATTAGCTAGATTTCAGTCTGAGGGTATACTTTGTTAGATAGTATGTTTATGTGGAATCAGAAAATTACAGACAGGATGTCTTAGACTGAAACTGTGATAGAAATGCTAAATTCGAGCAGGATGTCTTAGAACTACAATTTAAATGTGTGTTATAATTACCTTGCATGAGGTAAATAACTTAAGTAAACTCCAATATACGATCTATATGTAAAATGAATCTCAAACAAACCTATATAAGCGCTCTGTGTTTGGTAGCAAGGCAAAGTTCCAGAGATCAGCACAGGGACGTTCTGCCTGGGCTTCCCTATAGCTGTTTGTGTGTATCACAATTAAAGCTCTACTTGATCTAACCCTAAAAGAGAAGCTACATGATCTTTTCCACAACAGTTTGGTGCCGTGACTTGGATCTCCAAGCACTGGTATCGTCCCGGAAGGACCATGGACCGCTCACCGCCGAACCCCAGGTGCCACTCAAAAGGTAAGAGACCTTTTAAATCTCTATTTGGGGTTTCGGAGGAGGGCTGCCCGTAGGCTTCCTATTCAAGAACAGCCAAGCGAGATCCAAACTTTTAGGGTCGAGGTGAGCTTTAGAACTGTCTCTGGAAAGCGCACAGGGAGAGTCTGGGGGTTCGCACTGCAGGCTGAGGACGCTATCAGGTCCTCACCTCAGCAGTGTTGCGGGCTGAGGATCAGGTCCTCAACTCGGCAGTTTTAAGCATTGCACCCAGCAGCACATTAAGGGGTGGTAAGGCAATGAGTGAGTCCCAAATGGCTGTGTTTAACAAAATGAGCCGTTGACCAGGTCTTGGACTAAGGCAAGTTCTAACTGCCCTGATTCTACTGCAAGCCTTGTTGGCGATGACCGGTGAGAGTCAAGTTGCAAGGGAGACTTGCTTGAACCCAGTGACCCAACAGACAGGCGGAGTGTTTGCAGCCACAAAGCTATCCCTTCCCCTTCTCTTTCATGAGCCTCCTTAGATCTGTTGTCCAAGATATGTTAGCCTCGGTTGCTGGACGGGCCTAGGGTTTGGACTCCTGTGACTTTGGATGACCCCTTTTGTGTCTTGTCTCCTTCCCAACCCCCTCCTGCTAAATAAGCATTTCGTTATTGGGTTCATTCATTTGTGCGTGCGTGCGTGCGCGCGCGTGCGCGCGAGTGTGTGTGCACAATCTAGGCAAGTGTCATGTCCCCCGAAGGGAACCCCAGCGTATTATCTGAGTACGCATTACTCTCCCAGGACTTGCAAGTTTCTGGCGGAATGGGACTCTTATACCAAGAGTGACCCGGCCAGGCAATTCCCCGAGGTGGGAATGTTTGATTTGGATAAGATAATGCATTTGAAAAAAAAAAAGTGCTAGAGCCTATAAAGTATCCCAGTCACAATGGGATGCATTTTTAATTGGTATAATGAAGCTTCAAAAAGTCACAAACTCAGAGTCTCAAAGACTCCCAAGAAAAAAATTAAAACAGCAACTTAAAGAGGTATGGGAGAAATTGGCCTCTCCCCAAATTCAGGCCCTAAACATCTGTATCCAACATTAGAAGGGGTACACCATCTTCAAGAAACAATTGAGGACCTGCTAGACTGTGTTCCCCAACAGAGCTATCTATTTCAACAGTGCAGGAGTGTTCTTGCCTGTTGAAGAGCTTGGGACAGGGCTTAGTAGCTGTCCCAAATCAAAGGATAGTAAAAATCCACTGTGCATTAACAGAGTAATTTTTGCAGTCCCCTGGGATAAGAAACTGGTTGCCAGCAACCAGAGGACTGACAAAAATCCAAAAAATATATGTTTAAGGAAAAAAAAAAAAAAAAAAACCCAAAAGCCCACCCACAGGGGAGGAATTTAAAATCCTGACCTCTCTGCTATTTATACAAGAGGAGACTCCCTTCTCCTCTGCTTTGCAAAAATGTGGTCCCAATCCATGAACAAGACAAGCATTAGCAAATGTCTACACAGTTTCCAGTTTAAAGGATAAATTGGCCTAGTACCTGGTGGTATATAACCCGTCCAGTCCAAGCAAAAGGGAAACTGAGGAACACTACCTTGTGAAAAAAATTCACCCTAAAACCTTAAAGGATAAAAGCCATTAAAAATCTGGCCTGCCTATAGAATAAAAACCCAGGAAAATATGAGGGTAATTTGTTTGTTTTGCCTGCAATCAGAAAGGAGATATGTAAAAGAAAGGGGTATTCTAAGCAATAATTTGCCGCCTCCCAAAGGGGGTAGAAAAGTGTTCTTTTTATCTTTCAGAACTGGAAAAAAAATGGTATCAGTGAAACAGCTAAAGAACAAAACCATGGATCTACTGTTGCAACAAGGATTGTGTTTTGTTTGTCTTGTTACTAACATTGTTGTGTATGGTATTGGGAGGTACTGCAGGGAGCAGAAAAGAATCAAGAAGCACTGTAACTGTAGTCACAAAAGACATCCTCTATCAGGTAGCAAAGAGGAAAAATAAAGGGCAATCAAGATCAATGAATTTAGAAGGAAAAGGGGTCCTGAAAATAGATGTTTTTGTAGTATTATAGCGATGAGGGGATGTGATTTTGAATTTCAAGTGTCTGAACTTAAATATAATCAGTTAAAAGTAATGTATACTATCTATTGTACCTCGGACGGTATTTATCTTGATATGCCAGAATCCAAGGGAGATGCATTAGTAGCCTTGTTACAAGATTCTGACCTGAGGCAACAAGGAAGTGTCAGGTTCGGTGTTCAACAGGAGCTGTTAGCACAGGTGCCTCCGCAATTGTGGTCAACCCATTCAAACAAAGCAGGTTACCTGTTAAGCGCTGAACCCATACAGGTCACTTTAGACACTATGAAGCCTCTCCCTTGCGTTCCGCAGTACCCTATTTCCAAAAAAGCAGAAGAGGGTATCTGGCCAGTTATAACCTCACTCTTAGAACAAAAAATTATTATTCCTACCCGTAGCCGATGTAACACTCCTATCCTCCCAGTGAAAAAACCTGGGAAAGACACTTACCTTCCTCCAGAATCAATGCCATCTTACATATACCTAAGCCTACTATTCGCAAATAAATGAGAAGCCTTTTGGGAATGGCAGGATATTGCAAACAATGGATCCTAGGATACGCTTCACTCGTAAAACCCCTGCAGGACCTAACCTTAGGCTCTGTTTACACTGGCGGCAGCAAATTCACCACCGCCAGATCGATCTTTCATGATCGATTGAGCGGTCAGGGAGACCCACTCAATCAATGAGGGAGTCGACTGAATAAGTCCACCCCCTCAACTAACATAGCGCTGAGCCGATGGGAATGGCTCAGCGCAATGTGAACAGCACGCAGAAGCAGTCGACAGGAGTTACGCAAACTACTCTGCATGGTTTGTGTAACTTTCTTCGACTGCCGCCGAATTTCAGGGTAAGTGTAAACATAGCCTTAGATTCAGTCACTGAGCCATTTATCTGGTCTACAGAGGCTGAACAGTCCTTTGTCTCCCTTAACCAAGCCTTATCTCAAGCACTCGCCCTAGGGCTACCTGAATACCGGAAGCTCTTTACCCTTTTTTTGCCACGAGAGGGAGGGGTTTGCCCAAGGAATCCTAACTCAACTCCACAGAGATAATCGCCCCCTTGCATATTACAGCACTGCATTAGACCCAGTAGCAGCTGGTCTCCCTCCCTGTCTTTGCTCAGTTGCTGCAGCAGTCCTTGTAGTTGAAAAGGCTGAAACACTAGTTTTAGGATGCTCTTTGACTACAGCCATTCCTCATGCTGTTGCTGCCTTACTTTTAAAAGGCAAAACCCAGCATCTATCTAACTCTAAGCTAACAAAATATGCCCATGATTTTGGACAACTCTGGAAACAGCAAGGATTCCTCATTTCTATTGGAAGTCCTATTCAAAATAGACAATATGTTGATGCATTTACAAGCTCTGCAATCACCCTCCACCCTAGCTATCATTAAATGTCAAGCCCACCTTACCTCTTATGATGATGTTACACGAGGCAATGCTCTGGCTGATCATGCAGCTAGGGAAGCGCCCCTTTCCGATTCACCCCTAGCCAGCCTTACTGCTCTGGCCAGACTGCAAAACCAGACCCCAGAGCAGGAGAAGGATGACTGGCAACGAAATGGGTGCCAATTGCACCCGGATACGTTGTGGTGCTCCCCTGATGGCCGTCTGGTAGCGCCTAAGGCTTTTCTGCCCTACCTTGCCCGGGTGACTCACTCTGTGGCTCACACGAGCAAAGGGGGGGATGATTGCAGCAGTTCAGCGCGATTGGTTTGCCCCCCATTTTTCTTCTATAGCACTGCAGTACCTGCCCTATTTGTCTAGCCCATAGCATAGGCCAGAAGGAAAAGACCGAACCTTCAGCACACCCCCCTCCATGGGGACCCTTTGTGAACTTGCAAATGGATTTCATTCAAATGCCTAAATGTTGTAACTTTGAATATGTGTTGGTCATCATTGATATGTTTTCAGGACGGGTAGAAGCATATCCTTGTAAGTGAGCAGATGCAGTAATTGTCGCCAAGAAACTCTTGAGAGAATGTATACCTAGGTTTGGGTTGCCCCTCATTCTGGACAGCGATAGAGGGACCCTCTTCACAGGACAGGTCATTCAAAACATATTTAAAGCCTTAGGAATCCAACAATACCTGCACTGTGCATATCACCCCCAGCCTAGCGGAGCTGTGGAAAGAAAGAATTCGGACTTGAAAACTAGATTAGCCAAAATATGTACAGAAACCAGCTTGAAGTGGTCAGATGCCCAACCCATAGCTCTCATGTATATTAGAAATACCGTCAACAGAAAACATAGACTATCTCCACATGAGATCCTTATGGCCAGATCCATGAGATTGCCCCACACCCCACCGCCAAAACCACAAGAATTGGATCTCCATTGAACTGATGATGTGATACTGAACTATTGTAAATTATTCATGAAGTGGGTCAAGTCTATCTACTCACAGGTTCAAGAAGCCCTTCCAGCACCTGCAACGGAACCCTGCCACTCCCTCCAACCTGGAGATTGGGTCTGTGTAAAGATCCTCCAACAACAAAATGCGTTGCAACCTCGGTGGAAAGGACCTTATTTAGTGTTGCAGTAGTCAACCTTTCTACTACCATAGAGGCAATGGGAAATGCTACTATGGACGCTATTCAAACCTTACAAGAAGATGTTTCCTTACTGTCTCGAGTCAATACCCAAAATCGTATGGCCCTAGATTTTCTTTTAGCCTCACAGGTCGGAGTACGTGCCTTAATAAATTCAAGTTGCTGTATGTATGTGAACCAGGATAAAAAAATTGACAGATATTCACAAAATTCAATCTCTGCTCAGAATATTGCACCAGGTAGCCTCAGAATACATTAATGGGGGCTTTGAAGAAATATGGTCTTGGTTGACCTCCTGGCTACCTGACATAGGAACTTTAGGGGAAAAAATTGTTGTGTATGGTATCTTTTCAATCTTAATAATCATGATTCTTATATATGTTGTTGTAGTACTCTTACAATATTGTTTAAAGTTGTTTGAAACGATTTACCCGAACCCCTAAAATGAGGTTGAACTCCGAGACCAGAAAAGGAATGTGCCTGCTGTATTCTGAACTGCTCCAAAGAGAAGAGAACAACAAAGAAATCCAGCAACTAATGGACACTTCCATTTCGCTGTGAAAGTCCAAATCCTCCAAGAAACCTTTGCTTTCCAACTGCCTCTAACTGCCTGTTAATCACGTTTAACTTAATGTAACCTGTGTATTCAAATACAAGTTTTTGACGTTTTTGTCTTGTAGAAATGTTTAACCGTACCCTACCCTAGTTTCTCCTCGAAGACTGTGCCTGTAGTTTTAGGTATAATTGTCCATGTAGTAAACTGCCTCCCTTACCTCCCCATAGCAAGCCCAGTGGATAAGGCACTGGACCTCCTGGACCCGTGCCCCCGTGGCCAGTGTGTGGGAAGGATAGGTGCCTGGAACTCTCTTTGGACGGGAGTGTGGGAAAGTATAATGTATAGCGGGACAAGTATTTGAACCTAAACTACAGAAAATATATTCATCGTACAGGCAAACCACGAGTGTATTTAGTAGAATTTTCAGTTTTAATACTACTGTAATTCCCTCTCTTATAGTAAATTGTGTAAGTAACAATGGATAAATATGCCCTGCCTGGCCAAAATCTTTGTCGAAGTTGTAATGAAAGTACAAAAGGGGGGATTATGGAATCAGAAAATTACAGACAGGATGCCTTAGACTAAAACTGATCGAAATGCTAAATTCGAACAGGATGTCTTAGAACTACAATCTAAATGCAAATTTGTTCGCCTATGTTGTAAAATTTAACCATCCCTGAAGTCCGACCACAAACATCCCGTCAGATAAGATAGCAAGGGTCTGTGCATGACCTGGGACTTCCTGGCACCAGGAAACTCACCAGGACAGGCTGGCACCAGGAGACCCCTGTTGTGTGTTATAATTACCTGGCATGAGGTAAATAACCTGTTAAGTAAACTCCACTATACGATCTATATGTAAAATGAATCTCAAACAAACCTATATAAGCCCTCTGTATTTGGTAGCAAGGTGAAGTTCCAGAGATCAGCACAGGGATGTGCTGCCTGGACTTCCCTATAGCTATAGCTGTCTGTGTGTGTCACAATTAAAGCTCTACTCGATCTAAACCTAAAAGAGAAGCTGCGTGATCTTTTCCATGACACTTCTATTCCATAAAGCCTTGAATAGCAGTAGAGCACAGAGAAGGTGCTATTGCATTTAACAGCTATGAGGTGGCAGGATATTCTGGTGAGACACACTGGGGGCTAGTTCATGGCATTAATGCTAGAACTGTTGGAAACTGCTGGAAACAGCCCGTGTGCTATCTGTTCTGCCCACAGGACATGCTCAGCGACAGCCTCCAGACTTGCTACAGGTACTTGACTCAGACCAGCCGGAGCTTCGCCGCCGTCATCCAGATGCTGGACGGGGAGCTGCGGTGAGCGCCCGCCCGCCGGCCGGGGCTGTGGGTACCAGGGGTTCATTAGGCTGTGTCCGTGCAGCGAGAGCCCATCACTGACAGATTGGGATGGGAGAGGGGTCACTGGTCAACCTCGTGCAACAGCTGGGCCGGCCCGGCCGAGGGGACTAGGTCATTGGTGCAGCTGTAGTGGCCGGACGGGACCAATAACTATAGGAGTCCCTAGCCCAGCTGGCTGGTGCAGGGACCTCTGAGCAGCCGGAGCCCAGCAGCATCCCCAGCTGAGTTGACCAGGAGAGGGTTAAACATCAGTGCAGCCACCCACGTGTTACTGGCCACACAAAAGGTTAATGCTTGTTCTCACAGGCTGCTGGTAGTCTGGTGTTGGTTGTCCTGACATCAGTGACTGTTACCCGTCCTGATTCAGGATCTGGCTTTTTATATGGTCATTGGGGGTGAAGCCTAGCTGTGGAGTTAGATTCTTCTCTAAATATCTTCAGAGTTCCCAGTTGTGTTGGGGTCTGGGTCTCAGTCATGCATTTGTGTTTGGCACCTTCCATGCAAATGGCTCACCAGAGCTGCTTGAAAACTTACTAATTAGTGTAAAAACTCCCTGTGGTTCTTTAGCATCTTTCAGGTAATAATTGTGGAGCACTTTACAAATATTTGTATAACATCCTGTGTAAAAAACACCACAACTGTTATTGTGCTGTGCTGTATGTTTACATGTCAACAATCTGTGATCTTCAATGCAGGTTAATTATTATTTGTATGACCATTGCACTTAGGAGCCCAACTCATGGACCAAGACCCCATTATAGTTGGTAGTGTACAAACATGGAATAAAAAGACTGTCCTTGCCCCAAAGAATTCACATTCTAAGTGTAGGACAAGAAACAGGTGGATACAGACAGACAGGGCTTATGTGTATACTGGAGTCCATGTATTTTAATATATAGCATTTATTTAATTTGATCCCCAAAACAATGTACACTGTACTGTTACCAGATTTGCCCTTCACCTTGGAGTATGCTCATTTATTAGGGTTACCTTCCTGGAAGGGGGTGTGATTCTACGAATGTACTGCTTGTGTTACTTGTGTGTTTATAGAGCTACAAGCCCCCTCCCAATGGAGTTATCCTGCAGGACCTAAGGTTTTCAGGGCTGGGTTCCTCCAGCACCAGATTCAAATAAACCCCCCACAGATACACACACATATACACAGTTCAGCTCAACTTAGTGCGTCTGAGCGGACCGGGCTATCAGCACTCTCAGCTGACCCCTTATATGTCCCTGAACTCAGCAGGCTGGATGGCACCACACTCTCAGTGGCTACCCTTATATACCCCTGTGCAACACACCAGAATAGAGCAGGTTGGGTCCAAACAGCACCTTTTTGGCTACTCCCCTTAATTGCCCCTTGGATTCAATCAGGCTGGGTCAAACAGCACTTGAGCTGCACCCTCATTTGCCCCTGGACTCCATTGGCTAGGCAGAGTAGCACTTCCTGGCTGTCCCCTTCATATGCCCCTTTACACCACAATTGTGAAGCAGTAACCCCCTTGATGAACAAACCCCATAGGATTTTTGGGCACTCCCGAGATCTTTGGCTTAGGTAAGAGAAGCGTTACTACAGAGCAAGATAGGGACCAAGGACACAAAGGAAGAAAATAAAGTTTGGAGAGATAGAGAGAGAAAGTGGCAACCAGCTTGATTATAACAGTTATTTTATTGCTAGGTATATAAAACTGATGATACTAATAGTAATACCATACAAGAGAGAAAAACAATCAAATGCTTACAGTACTACACAATTACAGTTGGGGTATTGGAGAAAGCAGGGTTTGATTACAAAAGTAGAAAGTTATACCTGGACTAAGAGAGGGAGAGAGAGAGAGGGAGAGATAAGTTGTGTTGGGGGAAAAGGGGGGGTTGATCTCACCACTCCATGCAGTTCAGAGGTTCCCAGGAAGAGGCTTGTCAGTTCAGGGTCTGGAGGGCTTTGAGTCTGGCAGAGCCCCCAACACAATCAGTCAGGAAGAGAAGACAGGTTACAGTGGAACTGATGCAGAGTTTGGATCCAAGCATCAGAACAGAGGTTTGAGCTGTGATAGGGGATTTGTAGATGCCAGGCTTGTTTATGGATAAACAATGTCTGGACAAAAGGAGCTGATCATTCCTGGAAGGGCGTCCTTTCTTGAGAGAGGGCTCACAATGCAACCAGGTTTCAGTGTTTTGCATACCAGTAACTAGAATGGTCTGATAACTGCGGAACTGGGTGTGCACAGGTGTGAGTTCAGTTACATCGAGAGCAGAGATTTCCCAAAATGCAGTGCTTCCCTGCTTCAGCAATCCCAGAGTTCAGTGTGTGTTCCATCTTCCATGTAGATGAGGCTTCTGTTCTTCAGTCATGTGCTAACTGAGATGCTTATGAGGCATGGGGCGTTGCCTCACCCTTGATGGGAGGGTTTCAGTTGTGTCCCCTGCCTTTTCATATTGAAATGCCTTTGGTTTCTGGTTCAAGCCTGGGCTGGTGGGGGGGTAATTCAGGTGAGCCAGAGAGAGAGAGTTGGGGTTTTGCGCCCTGGTTCCCCAAGAACACAGAGCTGCTAGGTAACAGTACAGTAATAAAATGTACCTGCCACGTTCAGTACTTCGCACTGAAGGCTCTGCCTTGGTACTTCTATGTCTCTCCTCCCTGTGATGGGTAACGAAGCACTGTACAATGCCCCTCTCAGGCAAGGATGCACTGCTCCTGTTTTACAGAGGTCGCACAGAGATTTAAGTGACTTGTTCAAGGTCATGCCAAAAGGCTGTTGTGAAGCCAAGAACTGAATGCAGCTTTCTAGTTCAGAGCCTTGCCTCTTCCCCCTAATGCTCTGTAAACATTGACTATTGTAGAGATTGGTTCATCTCTTCTGGGTGGCTTGAAAAAAACACACTTTGAAATTTGCCATTTATGCCCCTAGCTGGTGTCTGTGACCTTGTCACCCTCGCTGTTACCATTGCCTCCTATCCCGTCTTCTCTGGTCTCTGCTCACCTGTTGCATCTGGTCTTACCTCAGTCACAGGCTCTCTGGACAGTCGGTGTTTGTACAGGCCCAGTATAGTTGGGCCCCAATTTTGATTTGAACTTATGGATTCTGCCATAATACAAATAATTATGAAACTTTGCGACACCTCCTGAAGTAATGGATATAGAGGGATTGCGTCTCCTGCCACTGCATCTGGGGCTCCATGTGCATTAGCTCAGGGTTTGGAGCCTGTGGCAGCCCCTGGAGAGAGCTGGCAGTCTGTCCTCTCCCGTCAACAGCCAGCCCCAACTCAGGTGCCCGGCTCCCTCTTACACCCAGTCTCCAGCTGCAGCATGCCCAGCAGGGTTGAGGGGATGTGGCCTCCTCAGCCACCGGTTAGAGTTAAACCTTGGAGAACCAGTGCGGGGCAAGCATGCCCCATCACACAACTATTGGTACGTCTAATGATTGCATCCCCCATCACTGTTACCTGTCTCTCCTTAACAACTGGGATTCCCTCCCCGATCGGTATCCTCAGTGAGAGCGGATACCATGACATCTTCTGGAAGGAGGGCCCAAACTATGGGATTGTTTTCCTGTGCTCCACTATGATGTTTTCCCAAGACTTTCATCCTCCAACAGCACAGATGCTGTCAGAGATGGTGTGGGACTGCTCTACTGTGTCCCAGAAAGTATCATTGATCATACCCCTCTGACTCGCTTAGCAACTTCATATCAGCCTCTCTGGTCCCAAGAGCCCATACTCGGTCTTTGAGGATCAGGAGCTCTTTTCACCAAATGCGCACACACACTACCTGCCCACAGGGCAGGTAACCACACATGCCACATTCAGTACAATAAACTGGATAGCCCCCACTGTGCTGCTGGAACGTTGAACTGTAGAATGTCTCTTAGAAAAGGCATGTGATAATTTTTAACTGAGTAATAGGGAATCCTTTTCTCGCTCTGTAGTCATGCTGTATGCATATTCAACATGGTTCTCCGAGCTATGGACACAGTAGAAGATGATATGACCCTCAGTTTAGAAACCAAGCTCCCAATGTTGCATGACTTCCACTCCTATCTGTATCAGCCAGACTGGAGATACTTGGAGAGCAAGGATAAGAACAAACAACTGCTTGAGGACTTCCCAACGGTGAGCCATTAGTTTCCTTGTTTCAAACTCTCATATAACCTGTATGTTGACTAACAGATATCCATTGCAAACCTCTTTGCCACTTGGTACGTAGGAATTGCCATTGACCGAAGACATGGTCATTGACTATGTATGCTGGAATGTCACAGGGGTACGTCTTCACTGATGGCAGCAAATGTGCTGCTGTCAGCTCGATCTATCCGGACCGATTGAATGGTCAAGTGAAGACCCACTCAATCGATTCGGAAGTCGACACGTTAAAACCACCCCTTCAAGTGGCACAGCGCAGTGAAGACACCACATAGAAGAGGAATTGCGAAGTCAACTGCCACCGAATGTGAAGGTAAGTGTAGACCAGGCCTCTGATTGCTGTTTCTGTATTGCTCATGTATGAATGAGGGATGCAGAAAACAACTCGGTAACTCTCAGCTGTCCCAGAATTTCTGTCAAAGCTGGGAAGTGCCTTTGAGTGCTGTGTTTTTAAAGAACAGAGGCCCAAGATCATGTCCATTCACACTCCTACATGTATGTACATTTCACTGCAATTGTGCGGAATTGTGGTGATTAAGGGGTCTACACCTTTGCACATGACTGCATTCCGAATTGGGGGGAAATTAAAAGCCGATAAACTTTGCATGTGTGCAAGTGAGGGTCAGCCTCTGAAAACTTGGCTCTAAACATTATAAGTTCCTTTGGGTTTTGAAAAAGCCGATCCGCTGCATACTGTGAAATGACAGACTTGTTCATTCTTGCTTTCCATGTCAGTAGATCTCGGGTTTGGCATGCTGTGTCCCCTGGAGGAATGGGGAATGATAGCAGCTTATTCTGTGCCCTCCCGATGCCCAGTTTATGGAGGTTGTTACCTTGGTGGAGGCTTTGGAGAATCTTTCTTACTTAACAATGGTCTTGAGGAGCTCATTCTAGTCCATTTCTTCCCTGGCCTACACATGTCCACTTCTTTCAGCCTTCCCTCCTATCTTATGTTTTCCAAACCTTTTAGCATTTTTGTTGCTCTGTGGATTCTCTCCAGTTTGTTCACATCTTGCCTAAAGTGTGGTGCCCACAACTGGAAACAACGCTCTGCCTGAGCCCTCCCCAACTCTATATACAGCAGAACAGTCACTTCCGGTGTCTTACACACAACACTCCTGTCTATACCCCACAATGACTTTTTCAGAGCTGCATCATATTGTTGACTCATAATCTATCTGTGCTCCATTGTAACCCTCAAAATCCTTTTGCCCAGCACTGCTGCCATCCCCCCTCCCCCATTTTGTATTTGTGCATTTTTCCACTTCCAAAGTGTAGTACTTCACACTTGTCTTTATTGCGTTCTATCTGATTTCAGTCACATTCTCCAACTTATCAAGATCATTCTGAATTCTAATCCTGTCCTCCAAAGTGCTTGCAAGCCCTCCCAGCTTGGTGTTATCTCAAATTTTATATGCATACTCTACCCGAAGTCATTAACGAAAATATTGAATAGTACCAGACCGAAGAGAGGGTGTGTCCTCTCAGTGTGACAGAACCATTGATAAGTACTCTTTGAGTATGGCCTTTCAATCACTTGTGCATCCATTGTATAGTAATTTCATGTGGGCCCGTGTCAGAGGCAGAAAAAGCAACAGGTCTTCTGAGTCCCAGTCCTGTGTTCTATCCACAACTGAGCTACTGTAGTCTCTCCATCTATTCAGTTTCTCAAAGGGAAGGTTAAAAGGCAACTTGATCTGCCTAGAAATACCCTCCCATGAAGAAGATGCTAAAGGACTCTTTAATCTAGCAGACAAAGGCATAACAAGATCCAATGACCATAAGTGGATGTCCCCAAGGTTCAAACTGGAGGTCAGATGCAAATTATTAGCAGGTAGGGTAATTAACCATTAAAACAGTTTGCCCAGGACGAGGCAGATTCTCCATCCCTTGGAGCCTTTAAATCAAGACTGGTTGATATTGAACTACAGTGTCTCTTCTTAGAAGTTGTTGGGCTTTATGCAGGAACCAGTGGCTGGAATTTTCTGTCCTGTGTATGCGATAGGTCAGACCAGATGATCATAGTGGTCCTTTCTGGCTTTAAATCTATGACATATTAAAACAAAACTACAATTCTAAAGAAAGACATGGTACCAAAGACAGGCCAAGGGGAAAGCGGTATAAGGGGGTTCTTTCAGATGTCAGATGAGGAGGACTGTGTGGTAGAGAAAGAGGCTGATGCTAGGTGAATAGAGGATTCAGGGAATGGAGAAAAGGAAGAGGGGTCTAGAAAATAGAGACCAAATCCATGGCTTCATTTGAAAACAAGGAGGGCAGCTATGAACAAGGTTTTGCAATAAAAGGAGCAGTGTGGGAGCAGTTTGATGATGGGAGTGATGTGAGCATGCTGCTTTGCCGTGGAGAAAGGCATCCAGTGGCAATGCACACATGCTGCATCTGGGGAGCTGGGCTGCGGGTGGCCAGAGAGCTGAGCTTCAAAGGAACACTGGAAATCTTTTCTTGTAACTGTTCCTGTCAGTTTACCTGCTGTTCACTTGATGGGACTCTTTCCACTGAGTGTTCTTGTAAGTCCGTCATTCACTAACTTGAAAGTGATGCTGTCCGAGGTCCTAGTGTCTTCCTGAAGATACAAACTGCCTCTGAGCTGTGGCTGAAGATCCTAGGAATTTTTGTTGAAGAACTTGCTGAATCTGTGTTTACTGCTGAGGGGCTTGAATCTGCTGCCATTGAAGCCAGTGGGAAATTTTGCCAAACCCTGCACTGGGAGCAGGATAAGGCCCCTTTAAGCTGTAACTGATCAGTCTCTTACTCTGTTAATAAATGCTATATTTAGCTTCACTTTCAGCACTGTGTATATTTCCTTGTGATTTCTGCTACAGATCTCCTTGGAGTTCAGGAATCTGGCAAAGATATATCGGGATGTGACTGCAGACGTGTGTCGCAAGATGGGAGCTGGAATGGCAGAGTTTTTGCAAAAGAAGGTTGATTCCCTGCATGACTGGGATAAGGTGAGTATATCTGTGAGTGAGCATGGAGAGAGCATGCTCAGAGCAACACGCACAGTCCCTGCCGGACACCTGGCATTCTGCATTTCCTGCAGCCATTACCATGAGAATTCTTCTCCTCTGGGCGTGGTGATGCTCACTCAGTCACACAGGAACCCAAGGTGAGAAAAGAGTAGTGTCGACTCTGAATCTTGTTACTTGGGCTGCATCCTTCCACGTGACTGTAAAGGTATCTGAGTGATGAGATCTCCTTGTAAATTTTTCCAGCCAGTGACTGGCTGCTGTATGTTGTTATTGACCCCCGTGGATGACAGTGGCTGTAAATGCTCACAATCAAGTCTTGGAGCTGTTCAACTAGAATAGGCCACTGGGGCAGCTGCTCTTAGATGCGTCTTTCATCTGGAAGATGGAAACCCTGAGCCGTTAACAGCTGTGCCTGACACATTTACTGTTTCTCCTGAGTGTAGCAGTGCTGCAGTGGTAGAATCCATGCGGCAGAAGCATATTCTTGGGGTGGGGATGTTGGCTGTCAAGCATGGGCATGAAGAGACATGCCAGGGAATGCTCAGTCCCTGTGACTGTGCATTCAAAGACCAAATCCAAATACCACTAACATAGTCATCAGAACGAGGAAAGGCACAACAAATGGTATATTCCGTAACCTAGAGGTGTAACTTTGATTTAACTACTTTGATGTAGCTGCTTCGAGTGTGTGTGTGTGTGTGTGTGTGTGAGTGTGTGTGAGAGAGAGAGAGAGAGAGAGAGAGAAATAATTTTTTCCTCCCCTCCCCAAACCTTGCAGTATTCTCACTATGTTGCGGGGCTGGTGTACGTTGGCTTTTCTCATCTGTTTGCTGTACTGGAGCTTGAAGACCCTATCATAGGACAGGACACAGAGCTTGCAAATTCCATTGGCGTCTTTGTTCAGAAAACAAACATCATCCGTGATTATTTGGAGGACAAACTAGAAGGAAGAGAATTCTGGCCCAGAGAGGTAAAGGAAATCAGCCATTTGCTACATAAGAACTTCAGCTAGATTAGCTAGCTCATTAGGAAGTGCTAGTGCTGTGATGCTGACAGCTCGTCTGAAAGGGACAGGACTGGAGATACGAGTACTGCTTTGATGCAGTTTAGTCTGAACTTCCTGTTACAAGATTCATTTCACTGAATTTATTTTCGGTTCCTCTTCAGATATTGAAGATCTTTGGGTTTTTTTAAACAAACTTGCCCAAGTCTCTTTGTTTGGAGTTAGGCCAAACTCTTCTGTCCTAGAGCTCTGACAATGCTCTGAGTAGTCACATTAGGGGGGAGAGGGGCTGTCCGTCCGTCCGTCCCAGGGCTAAACTCCATTGCTAACAATGATAAACTTGTATCCTAGTAACTGTCCTACAAAGAAATGGCAGGCAAACATCCAAACACCTCATTAATGTGTCATTAAAGCAAAACTCAGAGGAAATGCTGGAGCGTCTGGAGTTTTTGTCTCCCCATATTCATGGAACAAAGCTGTGATCTAGGAGACCCTGGTTATTATCATTGGTCATGCATCTGTTCAGCAGAGTGTTTAGAGAAACCTCTGCTCTTTGAGAACACCTTGATTGCTTTTGCTCTGCTCCATGCACCAGCACTGTTGCCAGTATATGACAACTCTACTGCAATAAGTACGTAAGTGCATTGCTGAATCAGAGGCTTGACTGTTGAACTTCAGAGCTCCCACCTGGCTCAAATTCTTCTCAGAGGAGTGGGATCCACATGCCTTTGTTTTGTGTCTGTCTAGAAGTTCACCACTTTGGTAGGACTCTCCTCTAGAAGTTAATCTCTGTATCCCAGTGTGCTTCATTGAGAGGGGACCTGTAATGGGGCTGAATGGAATTGGAGGCCCGGAGTAAACTCGAGTGTTTCAAGGGTCCTTCTGACTGCAACAAGATGTAATTATGAGAAAGAGGTGAAGTTCAGTAATAAGATTTTTGTTTTAATAGCTTGATACGGGCCCCCTTTAAATATGAATGTCTGAAAAGTGCTAAATGTTGAGTGGTGTTGCTATGTACTGTCGGCATTCCCAGGTTTGGAGCAGGTACGCCAAGCAGCTCTCTGATCTCGCCAAGCCAGAGAACATTGATGCAGCTGTCCAGTGTCTGAATGAACTGATCACAAATGCCTTACAGCACGTCCCTGATGTCCTCACATACTTATCTAGACTGAAAAACCAACGTGTCTTCAACTTCTGTGCTATTCCCCAGGTAAGTTAACCTTTACAGATGTTTTAAACAGCATCTTCTAACTGCTTCATCTTCCCCCTTGGAACTGGATGTCTTTTGTGGTTTATGCATAGTGTTTAGTATTAGCACTATTTAAAAACTGTATATAAATAAATTCAACGTGAAGCTTAGCAAGCATTTTGAATGTTTGCCCTGTCCTGAGAAGTTGTCTTTCGCCAATGGTTCTGGATATACACGCTCTTCCCACTGACGTTGATGGTTGAAGGGTTGGAGGGAGTTGCTGCCAGATGAATGTAAATAAAAATGACCCTTTTTTCTCCAAACCAAAACAATTCTACATAGTTGATGGAAAATATGAGGAACCCTTCTGTCCTCGGTATCTTCCTTGTCCTTGCTTTAGTCATCCATGGTGAGCACTGGTTCTTTAGAAATCATTCCTCTATCCTCTCCTTTAAGCTGAATTCTGCTGTTTACACTGTGGCTGAAATCCTGGCCCCACTGAAATCAGTGAGTGCTTTGCCATTGCTTTCAAATGGGGCCAGGTTTTCACCCCATGTGCACTGCTTACAGCACAGAGTAAACACTGTTTCTGTCCCTTCTCCCTAGGTGATG
>VOCO01037320.1:0-25402 GCA_007922225.1 Emydura subglobosa
AGGCAGCTATTTGCTCAACATGCTGGCCTCTGTGGATCCCTTTCTTAGCTGCCTGTGTCTCCCCACGCATCAGACCGCCTGGATGCTTTGATCAGGGCTGAGGTTCCCACAGGCTGGCATGGCACTAAAACTGCATCATTGCAAGGACTCAGTCTCTTGATAGGACTAGCCCCCAGTTACTTCAGTCTGTGGAATTCAGAGCATCAGCCACTCCCCTTCACAGCAGGTGAAATATAATTCCATTTTATTCCGGCTAGCCGGCCTGGTATCAATTCCTCTTACACTTCCACATCTTTGCTCATTCAAGGGTTTTAAATGCAGATGACCAAAAATGGAGTGAGAAATAAAGGCTACACAGCGGCCGAGCATTGAAAAGTAAATCAGCTCTGCTCATTACCATTTTGCCTTCAGAACAGATTGAGGTTTCTGAATCATTGTAACATCTAGGCATTTACTGACAATATCTCAGGGCCTCCTTGACCTCTTTGTTTCTCAGGCTGTAGATGAAGGGGTTGGCCAGAGAAGTCAGATTATGTAGCAGGCGGAGAACACTTGGTTTAGGTCTCTCACCGTGTGTGTTTTTGGTAGCAGATACACAATGACCAGGGTCCCATAGAAAATGGTCACCCAAATGAGGTGGGAAGAGCAGGTGCAAAAGGCCTTTCGCCTCCCGGTGGTGGAAGGAATTGGCAGGATGGTGGCGATGATACAAACATCGGATGCCAGGGTCAGTGCAATGGGGGGCAGCGTGAATAAGGCTACCAGGATGGTAATGGCAAACTCCATCTGCTACGTGTCACTGCAGTAGAGATTTATTATTTGCAGCAATTCACAGAAAAAGTTGTCAATTTCATTGGGAGCACAGACAGTGTATCATAAGAAATGTTATCATGGGAAGAGTCAAAAACCCACATACCCAAGAAGCACTTGCTCGCCAGAGACATAAGCTGCCCTTCATAAGGGCTGCATAGTGCATTGGTTTGCATATTGCTGGATACCAATCATAAGACATTGTGGCTAGGAGACAACACTCTGTGGGTCCCAAGAAAAAACCAAACAAATATTGTGAGAGGCAACCCCAGACAGAAATGGTTCTGTCCCCCTTCAGGAGACTAGCCAGCATCCTGGGCAGGATGGTGGAGGTGTACCAGGACTCCAAGCAGGACAAGTTCCCTAGGAAGAAGCACATGGGGGTGTGAAGATGCTGATCAGCCACAACTAGCACCATGATGAGGATGTTCCCAACCATGGTCACCAAGTAGATGGTTAGAAACAACAGGAAGAGAAAAACCTGCAGTTTAGGGATATTCCCAAATCCCAGGAGGATGAATTCTGCGATGGACGTTTCATTTTTCCTCTCTGGGTCTGCCATGAGATGTATCTGGGAGAACAACATCAATTGTATACTACAATGAAAATCAAATTCCACAAACAGCAATCACTAGATTAAAGTTTAATATTCAAATGCACCTTTTCCTGGAAGTCCCCATCCAAATGGTGGGTTGAGAACACAGGCAGGGGTGGTGGGATCTGCACAGGGAAGGTGGATGACAAGGACCAGGCTGTAGAGTTCTCCTCACCCTGCTTTCCTAGCCCAACATGGTATCCATGCTCATCATGGCTGACTATGAGTTGCCATTACGAATGACAACAGGTAGTCATTGGGATGGGGAGGGAGCGGGACAGTGAGTCTATAACCTCCCTAGGATGTGGGCAGTCCATGCTGAAGTCAGACGCCACAGCCAGAAGGGGCCCCAACAGCTGAATATTGGCTTGTTTTGAACGTGAAAAGGCTCCCTCGTCTCCAGCAGAACAAAACGCGCTTAAAAGGGGGTTTTCCAGTCCAAAACAGGAAATTGAAGCCTTTTTTAGGCAGGCGAGTGTCTGATTTCATGTGTGCTGTACCAGGCAGATCAGTTGCTATGCTGCTGTGGGACTATCATCGTGATACTGTAGGTATCACACAAACCAGGAAGGAGTCCTTCCATCCCAGCCTCCTTGTAACTTTGGGTGCCTTAATGCTTCACAGCGATGGAGCAGAGTCCTAATTCCAGTAATGAACCTGCGCGAATAAGGGTCTCGTCCTGGTTTCCATCCGTCTAGTTACTCCTTGCAGGGTTCACCAGGCAAGTGACCACCCCAAACCCAGAGATTAAGAGGCACCTTTCCCCTTTCTTGACAGCTACACTTCCCTCCCTTTGCACAACAGTGACCTGCTGGGGTAAAAACAAACATGTTTATTTAGCAGAAAGACTGTGGATTCATAGAGGAAATAGCAAGGGATGCAAACGCATACAAGCGACAGGAAACAAAACAACATCAAGCTTTATACTCGCACATTAGATCAAAATCCCTCTTCTAATTGTTTCCCAGCTTATTACCTAAATGTAGACAGGGTCCAGCATTTCCCAGACAGCACCCACTCATCAGCTGTCCCTCAGTTACTGGACTGATTTCATTTCAAACCCCTTCCCATTTAAACAGGATTGGCAGGTTGGCCCCCCATCCCTTTATCTCAGGCTACTGTGATTTGTGGTTATTTTAGAGCAGGGGAAATTCCGTCTCTATTTGGTCACCAGGATGTGTCACAGTGTCTTCCCTTTCACTGTAACAGCCCAGCATTCCTTGAGTTATACTGCACCAGGGGCTTGGAGCTAGTCTTACCTGCTGGTGGTGAGCAGCACTGTGCTACCAGGCTGGCCACTGTGAGGTGGAGCTGACATTGAAATAAACCGTGTTCATGACCTCGATCTGTATCTACAGCCAGGACAGTCTGTCTGCACAGCTCAGTTAATTGCAGAGCGTTACAAGATTTCAGAAGAGAACTGACTCAACATATTTTTATATACACAACAAAACAACATGCAATCAGCTGGTCTAACGGCTTATTTTAAACTTGTTATTTGGCCCTTGAGGTGTCTGGCCCCTCGGTGTCACACAAGCCTGTATTAGTGTTTGACTCAACAACAGCCATGGGCAGAGAAATCCAAACTGCTTAGTGAGATACTGAAAATGAACGATAAAAATCTCCATTAAAATCCCCACTAACAAAGTTAAACACTTACAAGTGATATAAACTCACATGATTGAGGAAAACACCCTAACTATCATGTCTAAGGTTTGTTCACCATTTGGTCATGTTTGTTCACATTCCTTGTTCTTCCCCCTCCCTCAATCTGAACATCTACAGGTTTGGAAAAGTGACAGAGAGAGAAGAGGAAAAATGAAAGTCTGTTACTTTGCTACATGATAATTTCAGAGTCAGAGGAAGTTTTGGGAAGGACACTATTTATTTTACTGCACACAGAAGTTTTAAAAGAAAAAAATCCATCAAAAGTTGAAAAAATGTAAAACTTCTTCTTGATTAATGTAAAACAACTTTCAAATGTCAACACTTTTAATGAAACTGGTTTGCCATTTTCCAATCAATGTTATCAGTCTATCAGACTTTGCTCGGGATTATCCTTTCAAGCACCAGCCCGCTGACTTCTGTCTATAGTGACCAGGGGTCCCTAGAGAATTTATTCTTACCTCACCTTTTAGCAAGCGATACCACAGACACCCAAAATAGCTGTAATTATCAGCAGGACTTGAACTCAGGCCTGTGGGATTACCTAGAGAGATAACAGCTCCACACAGCCACAAGTGAGTGAGCCACTGATCTGATCAGCAGTGGCTGTAAGCCACAGTAAATTCCACCTCATGTGATCAGCCTGACAGTGGTCTTGGCTCCTAAACCCTATATATGCCCATGGGGCACACCACGAAGTGTCCCAGGAGCAAGGCAGATCCCAGCTAGCTGTCGCTACCACCCTGCCTCTCTGTGACCAAACCACAGGTACTGACCTCCGCTTTCACTTGGATGCTGACCACTGGGATCCCAGCTGGGACGCCGATGCCTGGTTTTGACCCTTCACCCAATCCCTGGCTCCATCTTCGGCTCTGACCCTGGGTTTCACTCTGATTCTGATATGGGCTCTGACCCCCAATCTTCTGCCACTTGTCCCACCTGCCTTTGCCCAGGACCTGACAGCTTGCCTGGACTACCTCTAACACTTGTAGAATGCCGGACATTTGGAGCATGATGGCAGAGGGTTGTCCCCAACCAGCATGTTCCGAGGGGAACGAGACACGCCTGACACGGGTTCACAGCCCCCAGACAGAACTTCCCATGTGGTGAACGCAAGCGGGGCAGCTTCAACCAGCACTGCATGGAGGAGTTGGGTTGCATCTTGTCCCTTGGAGGCCTCCAAATGGAAGGTGAACGCTGTTTGTCGCTGGGCAGCCACCCTGGGGCATCAAAGAGCCGCAGCGCTTCCTTGGTTTGCTCGTTTTTATAGTCATGTCCTGAGCCAGCGTGGGCCTTGGTTGGTGAGACCGGTGCACGTAGTGTTGCAATTTGGACCAAAGATCTGGTTCCCGACAGCACCTGCTCCCTTGTGGCTATTATTCTCGGGGACACACCCCAACGAAGGGGCTTCTAGCAATCAAAGCTGCCCGACACCCAATACGGGTACACACAGATCATAAAAGCTTGGAATATCTCTGCAGGGCAAAGGTCCTGAAGCAAAGACAGCTTTGATGGCCCCGCTGCTCACACACTTTAATTTTACCACCACCAATCAGCCGGGAGCCCAGACCAAGGCACCCAACGCCCTGTTCCACCACACTCAGCTGATGTGCATCCTCAAGCCCAATAATCTCCTGTCCTTTATCTAAGCGGTTACAAAAGAGGAGCCTCTCAGCCCCCTAACACCTTCAGAAGGTCCCTGGGTGGCCATTAGGCTGGATTTTGAAGTCAAGGCTTTCCTTATCAGCAAAGCATGTAATCATCCTTACAGAGCCAGCTGCCTGGGGAACAGCATTAACCAGCATAATGTAAGGCAAGGGGGGACTTGAACCCCGTATTATAGAGTAAGTAATTACTAACATTCCCTCATAGCCACCCACAATTTGTTTACACCAACTAACACACAATCTGCAGTGTTGAACAGCAGGGGCTATTCCGCCTCAAGTGATCTGACGGACAGTGCTCTTAGCGATCCCTGATTGGCTCCCTGACACTATAAGTCCAGCGGGTGTAATAGGAAATGTTTGGTGGCCCAAGAGAGGCTGTCTCAGCAGTGATTTTGGGCTGTGAGAGAAGGACTGCTGGCTAGGCGGGGTGAGATGGAAGAGAGAAAGGAAAGTGAAGCCAGGCTACAGCATGAGGCTAGGGAAAGCACTGAGGAAGGCCAGATACAAGCAAGGAAAAAGAAAAGGGTAGATTGTCTGGAACCAGAAGAGGGAGCAGCACATAGGAGGGCAGGAAAGGGAAATGGGGGATAATGACCTACAAGTAAAATCCATAGGTAAGGACCTAAAGCGAGGGGCTATCAACCCCCTGAGAATGGCAGAGTGGGTCAAAGAAGTGCTGGGGCTACAGCAAGAGCTCAGACACCATCTGCTGGAGACCCAGGAGTGGAATGTCAAAGCAAAGAGCAGTAGAGAAACTCCTTCAGACAAAGGTGGCAGGTAAAATACAAATAGGCTGTCAGCTCCCCAAATTCCTTCCAGAAACAAGAGGGGTCGTGTGGGGTGTCACCTGAACTGTCAGGACATACAGAAGGAATAGGGGAGATAAGGTCATTAACTAGTGAGGCTAATCAGCAGAAGAGGTGACAGCAAGTGCTCAACACCTGCGCTGGCTACACTGTAAGGGAGGGATGGGAGCAGTAGATTTAGGGTATGGGATAGTCTGGACCAAGTCCTACATTCCTCTTTCTGTGACATGCTGGAGCTGCCAGAGATTTGGTTGTGCAGCAAATAATTCCAAAGGAAAAACACAGCCCAGGAAGTGCAGAGGTGACCATTCCTGTGTTGGTTGTGAGGAAGGGACAGAACAAAACTGTTGCAACTATGGAGGAAAGCGCAGCTCAGCATATGGAAGGTGTACTGAGGCAAAGTGAGCTAGAGAAATAATAATAATAAAAAAACCCAAGTTGCTAATAACATCTCCAGTGCAGGAGCTGTTAGGAGATGCCTTTCCCCACATCAGGTTCTCTCTTGGGTATTAGCCTGCAACAAATTAATGGGAGGTAATAAGTGACATTGGGCTGAAAGGGGATAACATACCAAAAGAAACAGATTCATTGCATTAATGATCAAAGTAATAACAGAAAACGAGAATTTAAAGCTGCTGAAAAGTACCTGCAGGCTAGCGACCTGTCAGTAGAACAACTTCATACTTTCCTAAGTAAAGGAAATAGGACAATTAAAGAGCAGTAGTGTCTATTTTCAGCTGCAATGCCCACAGCTTAATAGTACATGAGCAGGAATTAAAGATACATATTTATGTGAAAACAAAGCCTAAGATAATATACATGGAGGCTTGACTACCAAAAAACTAGACTATAAAAATCCAGCATGTGCTCTATATCAACATGATAAAGAAATAGGAAAGGGTGGACATGCCTGCACCTTCACTAAGAGGAACCTGAACTATCTTGACGCATAGATTAAAAAGCTAAATATCGAGTATAATGCTACTGAGATACCAATACACAACAATTCTGCATCTCTAAGGCTTTAAAATGTGCACAACCCATGCAGGAAACTAGAGGCTGTGGACCTGAAAGAATTAATTGCAGATGTCACATGCCCATTCATTATCTGTGCTGAGCTGAGAAGTCTCAACAGATTGTGGGGAAGTAAGAAAAAAAAATGGAAATTGTCAAGAGCAAATCTTTGAAGAGAATAATGTAATAACATGAAATGATGGCACAACTACTGGCTTCAATATGGCTGATGGAAGCGTCTAATTTTTGGATCTGGGACAAGCTTCTAGCCTCAATGCACCTGGGAAATGGCCAAGGGGAGGAAATGGGTAGTGAGTACTTCCTGAGATTAGCTGCAGATCGAGGAGAAGGAAATATTGAAGATGAGGATAATAGCTCCAGTTGGAATCCTAAAATAAATCAATAAAAGTGAACAGGGGAAATCTTTGGAACCAGACGTGTGGAATTAGTGAATGAGCAATGTCTGAATGGAAATAATGAGAACTTGTACAGTTATATTAATAAGGGAACCCTAAAGACAGCCAGCCCAGCTATTCTAGGATACCAACGCTGCCAAAAGACAGGAAAAGCGTACCAGGGTGGGATAAAGCCTGTGAAATGGTAGCCAGGGAAAGGAATAAGGAGTTTTTTTTTGTCTGACATGCCTTAGATAGTGAACTGAATGAAATATAAAGTAAGGTAGCTTCACAAAGGGCTAGAAAAGGGGCAAAAAGAGAGAGCCTGAGAATCTAATACAGGAAAGCTTCTCCTGCTGTAATACACGGGGATCCCACCTTTGAGCAGCAGCTGGACCGGGACTAGGGTTTAAGGCAGAACCATGTAACTCTGGGTGCAGCGGGTGGCCCCTATCCCATCACTTCCCTGGCTGCGGGAATGGGAAGCTCGGTGGCCAGCGGGATTTCTTTCCACGCCACTGGGTCAAGTATCCCCCCCACCTTCGTCAGATGCATGCGTCCTTGCAACAAATCCGGTGCCCACTCTCCCCATATATCTACTCAAGTGACACCATCGCAGGTCCTAACCACATCAACCACACCATCAGGAGCTCGTTCACCAGCAATGCCCCTCTGCCATGTACATTGGTCAGACCGGACTGTCTCTACGCAAGAGAATAAATGGACACAAACCAGACATCAGGAATGGTACCAGTCGTATAGCACTTCAATCTCCTTGGACACCCAATAACAGACTTGAACGTTGCCATACTTCAATAAAAAACTTCAAAAACAAACTCCAGCGCGAAACTGCAGAGCTGGAACTGATCTGCAAACTTGACACTATCAGACTGAGTCTAAACGGAGAGTGGGAGAGGCGAGCCCACTACAAAAATAATGTTCCCTCTTTTGACATTCACACCTTCTCATCACCTGTTGTGAATGGCCTCATCCACCCTCACTGAATTTACCTCGTTCACCCTTGCCCTCCTCACTGTGATGTAACTCACCCATCCTGGCATGTGTAGATACACCTACCAAACTGAAGTTTCCACTTCATGCATCCCACCAAGTGGATTTCTGCCCAGGACAACTTATGCCCAAATACATTTGTTAGTCTTTAGATCATTATTGTTTACATTTTTCACTGTTAAATTTCCAAAACAAATTAAAAACAGTTTTCTGCTCGTTGTTCAGACTAAATTTTCGGTTTCAATGCATTCATATTCAAATTTTAGTTTCTTGTTTCCTCCCATGCCTTTTTCTCTCCCATCTTTGGTTCACCATTTGGAAAAATGGGGGAGGGGAAAGTAAAAAGTGTGAGAAAGAGAGAAAAAGCACTTTACCTCGTTTTTTGCCAGTGTGAAAATTTAAGAATTGAAACTTTTGATTCAAAATGTAATGAAAAAATAATGTTCTTTGAAATGTTCAGTTGCTTTTTAGAAAAAAAAATTTAAAACAGATTTTCCCATCCACAATTTGTTGGCAGAATTATTTATTTATTCATTTATTTTTGGTAAAAAATCTCAACCACCTGTAAAAATCTCAGAGTAAAGGACAGATGCATGTGGCTGTGGGCAATGTGGGAGGATGGTTTGTGGGAAAGCTCTGGCTTTGGACTATGGGGAGATGGGTTGAATATACCCCATGCCATAGACAGCCTCTGCAGAGCACAGGTAACTCACATCTTCTCCTCTGAATGGGTTTTCCAGAGTGAATAAGGAACTTAAGGGTCCAGTTCCCATTGCTTTTCACTGACAGTTTGTTATCCAATACCCCTAAAGTGCTTTGATATTCACAAGCTCTGTGCCTCAGTTCCCCTTCCAGGAATGGGGATAATATTATAATTTCCCTATTTTGCAGGCTCCAAGTGGATATGGAGAGCCATTTGTTGGACACTATTGAAATACCAGAGTTTCCAGTATTATTGCTCCATTTTTCAGTGTTTATTAGTATTCTCATTTCTCAGAGAAATAAGCCTTAATATTTTTGCACATAGTATTCACGCTAAAGAATTCTACTAGCTCTACTGGAAATATAATGATGGCAGATTTGTGCTGTGTAGGAATAAAAATGTTAAAGAAAGAAAGGAAGAAAGGAAGGAAGAAAGGAAGAAAATATGTAGTAAAAAACCTGTTTTTCATTGGCTTATTTCCAGCACTTTCACTTCCATGGTGCATACGTCTATTTATTAACATGGCTACGTGTTTGCCCTCATTAGAATCTTGGACACTGTACGAAGAACAGACAAACCAGTGTAGACATGTATCTATATAAAAAGGAGTGATTTCTCAATTGCCGTCATAGCCCAACCTACTATAGCACCGATTTTTGTGTGTGTGTGTGTGACGCAAAGGATTTATTATGAAATTTTATTGAATTTATTCATGTCTCTGTCTCTCTGATGAAGAGGAAATCCTTCCCGTAACATTTCTTGAAGTACCATCTAAAACCTTTCTCCATCAATAATTGGAATAAACAATTAATTAGTTTACATGTTGTGTGTGTGTGTGTGTTGAGACTCAGGAATCTTGGGTTCTTTTCCAGGTTCTGAATGGTATTGCCATCTAGTGGTCACAGACACTTCCATCACATTCCTTCAGCCTGTCCTTGTCCCAGTCTGTTTCCATCCCCTCAGGCTCCTCATCCAAGTTCCAGGCTCCTTACCCAGCCTATCCCAGTTTCCCCTTCTGGGCTTCCCATCCACATCCCAACCGTGCTTTGCCCCTTACTCCTTGACCCATTAACCATTTTCAAGCCAGTACCAATATACCCACTGCTCCAGCTCCTCATCTGATTTGTCTTCCCCACTCCCACACCAGGGGGAGCACTGACAGACATATTACCTGAGCACCTCACAATGTAACTTGATATTGGCTAAGAAATGGATTATCCCCATTTTACAGATAAGAAAACGGAGGCACAAATGGTAAAATTTTCAAAAGTAATAGCACCTAGATTTTGAAAGGTACTTCGATATCTAAACATGTAGATGTAATCAAGGGCCACATTATTAAGGGTATTTAGGTGCCTAGTCTGGCTCCAAGGGAATTTTGAAAACCAAACGACACACCTATCTGTATGTTTAGTCTCTGAAATACCTTTAAAAATCTGGTCCCACATCACTTCCATGTCTAAGTGCCACTGGCCTAAGTGACTAGGCACTTCTAAAAATTTCACCCTATGGGACAGATTTTCAAAGGTATTTATGTGTCCAATGATGCAGCTAGGAACCGAGGGGCAGATTTTTAAAGGAATATAGCTGCATAGTGGGATTTTCAGAAGTTTTAGGCACATAGGTGCTTCTGAAAATCCTACTAAGTGCATCAGTGCCTTTAAAGAGCTGGGCATTCGGCACTTTTGAAAATCTCGCCCTCTGACACTCAGCTCACGTTCATCTCAGCCTATCTGCATTTTCTGAGCGCTTTCCACACAACTCTTTTCACATCATTATTTTTCAGGCTGTGGATGTGGTACTGGTTGGACAGTACCCAGAGTGAGAGAACAGCTAGGGGCAATTCATACGTAGCTCACAAATCTAGTCCCACAGATCAAACCAACCATGAAGAGGTGGGATGTGCATGTGGAAAAATTTTGCATCTTTCCTCCGTGGAACATATCCTTAGGATGGCAGAGATGATGAACATGTAGAAAGGTTTGGCAGAAGGAACAGTAACCCTAAATCATAATGAAGGCAAACGGTCAACAGTGTGCCCTTGTTGCCAAGAAAGCTAATGGCACATTGGGCTACGTTAGTAGGAGCATTGCCAGCAGATGGAGGGAAGTGATTATCCCCTCTATTCAGCACTGGTGAGTCATGTTTGGAGGACTGTGTTCAGTTTGGGTCCCCCGCTGCAGAAAGGATGTGGACAAATTGGAGAGAGTCCAGGGGAGGGCAACAAAAATTATTAGGGGGCTGGAGCACATAACTTCTGGGGAGAGGCTGAGGGAACTGGGCTTGTTTAATCTGCAGAAGACAAAAGTAAGGGGGGAACTTGTTTAATCTGCAGAAGACAAAAGTAAGGGGGGAATTGATAGCAGCCTTCAACTACCTAAAGTGGGGTTCCAGGGAGAATAGAGCTAGGCTGTTCTCAGTGGTGGAAGATGACAGAACAAGGAGCAATGGTCTCAAGTTGCAGTGGGGGAGGTTTGGTTGGATGTTAGGAAAAGCTTTTTAACTATGAGGGTGATGAAGAACTGGAATGGGTTACCTAGGGAGGTGATGGAATCTCCATCCATAGAGCTTTTTAAGGCCCAGCTTGACAAAACCCTGGCTAGTATGGTTTAATTTAGACTGCATCTAAATAAACTATACTTCAAGCCAGTGACACAACAGATCATTCACAGCTCAAAGGAAATAATTTCATTATCTTCTGTGGGAATTGGATCAGGTCCTAACTAGACAAAGCATTAGATTGTACCTAGGTATGCGGCTGGAATACTGTGTCCATTAATGGTATTCACAGTTCAAGAAGAATGTTGATAAATTGGAGACGGCTCATGAGATTCATTAAAGGATGGAAAACTTGCCTTCTAGGGAAAGACTCAAGGAGCTCAGTGTATTTAGTTTAAGAAAGGGAAGGTTAAGGGGTGACTAGATTACAGTGTATAAGTATCTACATGCAGAACATATGCTTCATAATGGGTAATTCCATCTAGTGGAAAAAAGTGTAACACGATCCAATGGCTGGATTGGTTCAGGTTGGTCCCTGGAGCAAGGGGACGGGGTGGGGAAATCGAGGCACAACAGTGGAGGTTGGCTCCTAGGGTCGAGGTGGGGAAATCAGGACACATCGGGGAGGGGTTGGTCCCTGGAGTGAGGGGCTGGAGTGGGGAAATCAAGGCACAGTGGGGTGGAGTGGGGGGATGGTCTCTGGAGCAAGAGGCCGGGGTGGGGAAATTGAGGCACAATGGGGGAGTGGATTGGTCCCCAGAGCAGTACATCTGCAGATCTGTCAAGGGAGGCAGGGCTGGAATTCAAGGCCACTGGCAGAGCCATGTGTGTGAGATCCCAGCGAGGACTTAGCCGGGGGCTGCAGCTCAGGATTGACAGGCACTGGCAGAGCTGTAGGGGTGGGAGCCCAGGGCTAGGATAGCGCAGGGGCAGTGGGTCAGGATTACTGGGCATTGGCAGAGCAGGGGTGGGAGGCTGGCACAACAATAGGTTATTGGGGCCTATGGATCAGGATCAGGGGCTATCAGAGCTCTGTGCATGACAGCCCAGAGATGACTTATCAGCGGACTGCAGGTCGGCCCTGTTGATTAATACATGCTGGCTGTCCTCTGTACAGTCAGGGCACTACAGAGTCAGGACTGAGGTGCACCTGTGTGTGCGTGTAAACCCAGTCATTAATAGCATTAGGTGGGGGTGGGCTGTGGGTTAGGGCTGAGGGCAGAACTGGGGATCCCGGGCAGAACAGCAAAGCCTGTCACCATCCAGGTACACTGGCTGATCTCTGTCACTGAGGCCTAGAATCCTGGAATTGCCTTTCACTCGCTGCGCCTGGGCCATGCTGCCTTGGCCAACCGCATGGGATTCTCCGGTTTGTTTACATGTCAGTTTCACAGAATTCCCTCCTCCCCTGGCATTCCCTCACTTGGGGGGGAGGGGGGCTCTGGTGTAATTTATGAATGGAGGATCACTTTTCAGAGGGGCTGGCACAACTGGCTTGACCCCTTTCCCTTTACACATCTTTGTCTAACTTTAATCCATGCTTCTGACTTTCTTTCCTAATCAGCCCCGATGGGACTGCCGCCGGAACCTGCTTTTCTCAATAACGTTTCCATCTAACGGCCCTCTCGGGACCCATTAAAACAAGGAGTAACTTTGTTTCTGCCGCTGGTGCTTAATTGCTTGAGAGGTTTGTCGGCTCTCCAGGCAGTGCCTGGATCTCAGCTGAGTGCAACATTTCTCAAAGTGCAGATTAAGGCAAGTGAAGTTATAACAACCTGTGTCTCCTCCTGTAAATCTCCATAGAGTCACGGCTGCTGCCTGGCTAATTGGAGAAATTACTTCTTAGTAGATATATTGCTAACGGGGATTATTTTAATGAGCACATAATGAAACAAGGATTTTTTTATGTAATGATCAAGTGAGAGTCAATGAAATTAACATGTTTCAAATGGAATTGATCAGGGTTCCTTCTTCATAGGCAGCTGTCACTCCAGATGTGTGATCAGACCTATAGAAACAGCTGCATACTTAAAGTCAAGTGCCTTACACTCTATGGACAGTCTTCATTGCCACCTCTTTGATCAGCCCCCAGGGGACCAAGTTACTTCGAGCCTCTTGTCAGCTCCAATTCCCACCTGCTTTGACTGTGAAATTAGCTGCAAATGGAGTGAGAAGGAATATATGTCAGTTACCTAAGAGCATGATCTATTTTTAAATGAAATTTAATCTCTATGACTGTGAAATGGGAAATGTAATCTCCACGACTGAAATGTCAGCAGCCCCTGCCTACATGAGAACATAAGAATGGCTTTATTGGGACAGACCAAAGCTCATCCCGCCCAGGTATCCTGTCTTCTGACAGTGGCCAGTGACGGGTGAATCAGAGGGATTGAACAGAACAGAGCAGTTATTGAGTGATCCATCCCTTGTTGTTCAGTCCAAGCTTCTGGCAGTCAGAATCTTAGGGACACCCAGAGCATGGGGTTGCATCCCTGACCATCTATAGTTTATAGCCATTGATGGCCCAATCCTCCATGAACATATCTAAATATTTTTAACTCTGTTGTAGTCTTGGCCTTCACAACATCCTCTGGAAAGGAGTTCCACAGGTTGACTGTGCTTTGTATGATGAAGTACTTGCTATGTTAGTTTTAAACCTACTGGCTATTAATCCCTGCTAACAGCCATTGATGGACCTATCCTCCATGGACTTATCTAGTTCTTTTTTGAGCCCCGTGATAGTCTTGGCCTTCACAACATCCTCTGGCAAGGAGTTCCACAGGTTGACTGTGCTTTGTGTGAAGAAGCATTTCCTTTTGTTTGTTTTATACCTGCTGCCTATTCATTTCACTGGGCAACCCCTGGTAGTTGTGTTATGCAAAGGGGTAAATAACACTTCCTGATTCACTTTCTTCTCATCATTCATGATTTTATAGTCCTCTATCATATCCCCCCTGGGTCATTTCTTTTCCAGGCTGAACACTCAGTCCCCATCTTTTTAATCTCTCTTCATATGGAAGTTGTTCCATAACTCTAGTCATTTTTGTTGCCCTTCTGTGTACCTTTTCCAATTCTAATGTATCTTTTTTTAATATGGGGCGAACAAAACTGCATGCAGTATTCAAGGTGTGGGCGTACCATGGATTTACACAGTGGTATTATAATATTTACTTATTATCTGTCCCTTTCCTAGTGGTTTTGTTAGCTTTTTTGACTGCTGTTGCACATTCAGGGGATGTTTTCAGAGATCCATGATGACCCCAAAGTCTCTTTCTTGAGTGGTAAACATTAATTTAGACCCCATCATTTTGTATGTATAGTTGGGATTATGTCTTCCAATGTGCACTACTTTGCATTTATCAATACTGAATTTTATCTACCATTTTGTTACCAATTCACCCGGTTTTGTGAGATCCCTTTGTAACTCTTTGCAATCAGCTTTGGATTTGATTATCTTGAATAGTTTGGTATCATTTGCAAACATTGCCACCTCACTGTATACCCGCTTTACCAGATCTTTTATGAATATGTTGAACAGCACTGGTCTCAGTACAGATCCCGGAGGGACCCTGCTACTTATCTCCCTCCATTGGGAAAACTGACCATTTATTCCTATTCCTTCTTTCCTGTCTTTTAATCAGTTACTGATCCAGGAGAGGACCTTCCCTCTTATCCCATGACTCCCTCTTTTGCTTAAGAGCTTTTGCTGAGGGATCTTGTCAAAGGCTTTCTGAAAATCCAAGTACTCTCTATCCACTAGATCAACCTTGTCCACATGCTTGTTTGCCCCCTCAAAGAATTCTAATAGATTGGTGAGGCATGCTTTCCCTTTACAAAAGCCATGTTGACTCTTCCCCCAACAAATCGTGTTCATCTATGTGTCTGATAATTCTGTTCTTTACTACAGTTTCAACCAGTTTTCCTGGTACTGAAGTTAGGCTTCCTGGCCTATAATTGCCAGGATCACCTCTTGAATAGGTGGGCAGAGAGATGATTAGACAGATGAATGGTGAATGGATGACAAGGCTGTTTGACAGAGATGTAGATGTTTGCAATGTTGTTGCAGCCACGTTGGTCCCAGGATATTAGAGGGATAAGGTGGGTGAGGTAGTATATTTTATTAGACTCACATCTGTTGGTGAGGGAGACAAGCTTTCACACTTAGAATCATAGAAGATTAGGGTTGGAAGGGACCTCAGGAGGCCATCTAGTCCAACCCCCTGCTCAAAGCAGGACCAACCCCAACTAAATCATCCAAGCCAGGGCTTTGTCAAGCTTAAAAATCTCTGTGGATGGAGATTCCCCCAGCTCCCTAGATAACAGTGCTTCACCACCATCCTAGGGGAAAAGTTTTTCCTAATGTCCAACCTAGACCTCCCCCACTGCAACTTGAGACCATTGCTCCTTGTTCTGTAATCTTCCACCACTGAGAACAGCCTAGCCCCATCCTCCCTGGAACTCCCCTTCAAGTAGTTAAAGGCTGCTATCAAATCCCCCCTCACTCTTCTCTTCTGCAGACTAAATAAGCCGAGTTCCCTCAGCCTCTCCTCATAAGTCTTGTGCTCCAGTCCCCTAATCATTTTGGTTGCCCTCTGCTGGACTCTCTCCAACTTGTCCACATCCTTTTTTGTAGTGGGGGGCCCAATATTGGACACAATACTCTAAATGTGGCCTCAGCAATGCCGAATAGAGGGGAATTGTATATATTATATCGTATAGTAGCACCATGTGCATCCCTTAGTCTCCGCTTCTATGTCACACCTAGTACACAGCGTAGATACCTCTGTTTTCCATGGTCTCGCACCTTGTGTTATCATTTCTATTTGTAGAAAATTAGTTCAGAGCAGTTGGGCAGATCACTATTTCCACTATTTCCTCCTCACACTAATAATGGCATCAGACGGCCACGTTACATTCACTGTTTATGATGTAAAAGCCAGCAGATGTTAAAAGCACTTGGCGAATCAACCCCAGTGATGACACTGCATTAAACTTGTGGTAGTGGGGGGAGAACAAAACTTCTGAGGTCATTTTAGTCGGCATATATATTATGTGATCTGGAAAGCAATTTGCTGCATCACTAAAAAGGTGTTATTTCAGATTCCCATCGGATGTAAATCAGGTTCTCTCTGTTGATGTCAATGGGAAGATTTTGAGTAGATATAAATGTGTGTAGCTCAGTTTGAATCAATGGAGTATGAGCCTCAGGTGATGTAAATAGAGAGCTCAGATGAAGTCTTTACACTGGCAGAGGATCTGGAGGTAAACATCCAAATGTTATTTCACTGTTAGACTAGTGGTTCCCCACTGTTTTTATTTTGGGTGTAACTTTATAAGGCAATGAGCAATAGCGTCTCATAAATCAGGCTCATCTCCCAGCTCTCCAGTGCCCCAATGCCTGCAAGTAAATCTGTGAGTCACTAACCTACAATACTATAAAAACACATGTAATGATGTATTGATGTCATGCCTCTTGCAGACACGGGATCAGATCCTCCGCTGGTGTCAATTAACATCGTTCTCTTGACTTGATGATCAACATTAGGTGAGAATCTGGCCTGCACTCTCACTAACTCCAGGCCATTTAAATATCCAGGCAATGCACAAGCCAGTGAAGTGCTGCTGGTTTAGTTCTGCTAGACCTGAGTGACTGCCCCAAATTCAGACTGATTTATTCATAGTGCAGTAAGAAGCTGTCAAGACAACACTGCTGTGCAAATACTCAGTAAGAGGCAGTCACTGCCTAGACTCAAAAAGCTCAAGGACTTTTAAGTTTCCATCCTTCTTGGTGGCTTTCCTATTACAATCGCACCATCTAGAGGCCATAGTGTGCCTAGCACAGTACAGACATTCTTCTCCTGAAGAAAGAACAAGAGTCCTGTAGCATCTTAAAGACTAACAAATTTCTGCGGGCATAAGCTTGTTTTTGCTGTATACAGACTAACACGGCTACCCCTGTGGAACTTCTCCTGAAGGGTTTATTTAGTCCAGACGGAACAAGACGCCCCGTGTCATAGGAGACCAGGCACACATGGCACAAGTTTCAGATCTCAAACAGCTATAAGAGGGTTCAGGGTCTTCAGACCTGTACACTTCCTTGGCAAAATCAGGGCCATGAGATGTAGGTGCAGAATGTGCTATCATTTCATCTCGAAGCAGGGCCAACCCCAACTAAAGCATCCCAGTCAGGGCTTTGTCAAGCTAGGCCGGAGTACACCATACAAGAAAGCATTCATAATGAAGACCAAAGAAGGGAGTAGGCATCAGGGCTGGGATTTTCAAAGGGGCTTAAGGGATTTAGAGGCCTCGCTCCCATTGAAAGTCAGCGGGAGCTGGGAGACAAAGGACAGATTTCCCAAGCTATTTAGGCACCTAAAGATGCAGCTAGGTGCTCAGTGGCATTTACCCTGGTTAGGATCCCAGGAGCAGTTTGGTATAGGTATTTAGAAGGCCCACTCCCACTGATTTAAATGGGCGTTAGGAACTTAAATTCCCTTTAATATCTGTTCCCTAACTCCTAATGATTTGCAGCGGTAGTTGTTAGACACTTAGCCTACCCCACCCAAGATGCCATGGACTAACTGTCCATGTGCATCCTGCTGATGGCCAAGCACATTGTAGCAGAAAGTGAGAGCCTGAGACATGAGGCCTAGTATAACAGGCCAGGTGTGAGGCCTGAACCCTAAGCCAAAGTAATCATAGAAGATGATGGTTGGAAGGGACCATCTAGTCCAACCCCCTGCTCAAAGGAGGACTAACCTCAGCTAAATCATCCCAGCCAGGATGGGATGGAGATTCCACCACCTGCCTAGGTAACCCATTCCAGTGCTTCACCGCCCTCTTTTCCTAATATCCAACCTAGACCTCCCCCATTACAACCTGAGACCATTGCTCCTAGTTCTGTCATCTACTACTAATGGTCAAGCCTCGCTGTTAGAAAGCAACGTTAGGAGAAATCAGGCCGTGAATGCTGGCAGACTCACAGCAACGGGCAAACACACACATTCCTGAAAAAGCACTGGGTACAGAGCACCCACGCAAGCATATTCCAGAAAGGGACCAGAACATCCCAATAGACCAAAGATAATGAAGGCTTATTGACCCCTCAGAATGATAGGATAGATAGAGATGTTTTGTCCGAACCATCTGGTACAAGCTAAAAGGTGGTATCTTACCACTTCACTACATACGTCAGAGGGCACCACACAACTTGTTTGTATCAGTGTATAAAGGGGGGGTCTCAAAGGAATTGTCTTGGTCCAGCCGAAGGGGGAACGGAAAGTCCCACCGTTTATTGCACTGGTCCATTGTAACAAGCACACATGTGTTAGTGGTGCTGTAGAGTCTGCGGGACCCTAGGACAGTGCTTTGTCTACAGTAAACCTGGTCTAGCGTCTCCATTACTGAAATGGATCTCTGGTCTTATTGGATAATCCAACTGTGGAGTGGTGTCTCACTGATCTGCACAAAGCTGGGTCAGCATACACCCTGGGAGTGCACGCATGCAGCCAACAACTGACAACACACATTACAAGCTGATCATGCACATCACGTCAGCCAGGTGATATGGACAGTGGATCCATGGCAGGCTGGTGAGGGGCAAATTCCCACCTCAGCTTGGAGTGAGCTAAATTTTTCTGTAGACAAGACCTAACTCTCATCAGGGCAGGTCTACACTGCAAATTTGGTGGAGACGCTCTAGACTGATGAGAGAGAGCTCTCTGTCAGCTAATTAATGCTCTCGCTGTATATCTGTGAATGGTGAATAGATCAGCTGCTCGTGGATTGCACTCAGATATATGCAGCATACATCCTTGCTTTTCTAGGACCAACAAAGCTCACAGTGGTGGCTTCTTCTGTGAGCTCTTTGTCCGTGCACAGCAAGTGGGAGGGGTCAAATGAGGGCATTTTTCATTACTTCATAGATGGGGAAAATGAGGTTGAGGGATGGGTTTGAGTAACACACGGAGGCTTACGCAGTGCAGGGAGCATTTGGGAAAGGCTGAACTAGCGTGCTGGTCTCCAGCCTTCCATCTCTGTACTTCAGCCAGGAGACAATCCTGACTTAGCAGAATGTGTTATATTATCCAGGGAAGTCTGTGAAATTCTGTTGAGCTCCGGTGTCCCATGGGTGATGGGGAGCTGATGGTGGAGTACAAAACACTTCCCCTCATCTGATCAATTTGAGCTGCAGGGCATGAACAAGGTGGGTAGGGGTAAAGACAGTTGGATGGTGATCGAAAGAGATTCTGACCGATGTAGCTATCTACCAACTTTGCCAGTCTTTGGTTTTGAAGTGGCAGATTCCCTTTTATATCGACAATACTTCACACCACTCCAGCAGTGTAAGGGGTCCATACAATGGAAATGGTTCAAAGTGATCACACAGACTTTAAGTCCCTTTGACACTGCTACAGTGGTGGAAAGTGACCTTCTTGGAAATAAGAATCAGGTATGAAATCTTTCTGTAACAAATATAAGTCTAGGTGTGGGAAAAGCAAAATATACCACCTTACAAAGCGCCATTAATCAGCAGCCGGATCGATTGTGCATCTTCTAGAGAGAAAAAGACTGTGAATGAAGAGAATTTATATTGGCAAGCTCCATCAACAAAGCTGGTAAGTTAGATCCACTAGCCAGATACTGCTGGAATTGTAATTCAAAGTAACTGTATAGGGAAATAGCTTCTCCTTTCTTGGTAATATGAGATACCTGAAAAGCCTCCCGCTGTTCCAAAAGTTTGCCTCATTGTTTGCCCACTGTACCTGTACTGGAAGAATGGTTATAACTCATCCCTCTGTTTCAATATAGTATATAGTCTAGGAGGAACAAAAGGAAATAGGGCTGGACTTAATGACTTCTGTCAGTCGTACATTTCTACAATTCAGATACCGGGAACTGAATTTTTATGTTTATGAAAATCCAAAATTACTCTATGAAAATATTTTTTGCTAAAGTCTCCATTTCATCAAAGAGAGAGTTTCCATCCAAAATGTTTAAATGGAAATGGAAATGTTTCCAGGCGCTTTAACAAATTCACCTCTCGAATTTACTGGTTCATTAACTTAGCTCAGGCAGATAGAGAAGTGTAGATACATATCAATATAATAACAGCCCTACTGGATCAGCCCAGTGGTGCACCTAACCCACTCTCCTGTCTTCCGACAGTGGCCAGTGTCAGATGCTTCAGAGAGAAAAAACAGAACAGGGCAATTCTGAGTGATGAATCCTGTTCTTCAGTCCCAGCTTCTGGCAGCTGGCGGTTTTGGAGTGTTTATATCTGATAGCAGGGCACAGGGCACAGAAGGGGGGATCTGAACTCTTGTGTTCTCTGCCCAGTTGTCTCTCTGATTTGTACAAATCACTTCCGCTCCCTGACTTAGTTGCCCCTCTTGTACAATAGTAGTAGTGATACTTGCCTAGTCAACCATTCACCCCACTGTGGTTAAATCAGGTCTCTGTCACACAGGTGTGTGGTGTGGCTGAATAGCCATTCTCTACACATTGTAGGTGTAAAGAACTACACAAGAATTATTATCTGTAAGAGAAGGATTTCAAACTGTGCAGCTGGGATTTTCAAAGACGCATACGGGAGTTAATCACCCAACTTCCACCGAATGTTACTGAGATCTGGCTACCTGACTCCCTCAGACCTCTTTGAAAATACCAGGATACAAAAACAATCACCCATTTATTCTTCCCGCCATAAACTGATGTCTTGCTCAGTTCAGGGGGTAATGGCTTTTGCAGAATGTGGCAAAAGTACGTGCAATAGTGGGGTGGGTTATAGGTTGTTTCTTAAGCATTTGGCATTGAATAGCGCTTGGAAGCTGATTCCTAAATATTGTTCTGGTCTCTCCTAGACTGTCAGCTTTGAATGAAGCTGACCCAGGGGAGGTGAGTGGAAGAGGGGGGTGTACATCTGCACTGTACATCCGGGAAGCTGCATCTTTGTTGTTTGTTTCTACTGGCTTGTCTGTCTTGTCGTTTAGATTGTAAGCTCTTTGGAATAGGGACGGCTTGAATGCTATGTTTTTCCAGTGCTTAGTACAAACTGTTTCCCAACCATAGGTGGGACCTTAAGATTCTACCAGAGACACACAAGAAATAATCATTAGAAATGTTAGTTTCCAGTGTAGTTTCCACGTTGCTGAGAATTTGAGGTATGCTTTTCAAAATGGACTAGGTGGCGCTGGCCAAAAACCAAGATTTCCATTTTGTGGAAAATGCCCCGGCTTCATACTTTGTTTTTATTCCAATATGGCACAAAAATGAATCTCCTTGGGTGCCCTACATCTCAAATAAGTGCCCCGACTCCCGGGCTAGAGAGCTGATATTTTCCAGGTTTTTGGTTTAATCAGATATTCCGTGTTGGATCTGAGACACTACCCTGATGAGATTTTCAGCTAAACCTAGCGTGTTTCTGTGAAATAGTTCAATTTTAACACAACGGTATTTTTCAAAGGGAAGCAGTTTTGTCGATCTTTTTTTGACCTGCTCTAGGTGTAAGGAACATTAGCCCCTGTGAAGGTGAGAAGATTGTAAGTGATTGAGGAGTAGAAATCTTGTCAACTTTCAGTGGAAAGTCTGCAAAAACTGCCACCCTGTGGGGAGCAGAGAGAAAAAGTATCTCCCAAGGTGAGGCAATGTGAGGCACCGCCTTCCCTACATCCACAGAGCCAGTCACCTCGTCATAGAAAGCAATCAGGTTGGTCAGGCATGACTTTTCCTTGGTGAATCTTGAGTTGGTCGAACACCCCTTGAGCCTCCGGATAGCAGGTGAAAGAGGCCGCGCTGGCGGAGGAGTGTTGTCAGTGGGGCTATCTGGTCTTAAGAGCCAGGCATGACACGCCTATAAAAATGAGCAAACCCAAGCAAGCGCTGCTGCTTTTTGATGGACCAGAGCAGCCCCCCTGGGGCAAACAGCATTCACCTTCCTGGGGTCCATTCTGAGGCCTTCAGGGGACAAGATGCAGCCAGATTCCTCCATGCAGTGCTGGTCTAAGCTACCCCGCTTGCGTTCGCCATATGGGAAGGTCCCTCTAGGGGCTGTCAACCCGTGTCAGGTGTGTCTCGTACCCCTCGGAACATGCTGGAAGTTCAGACTGGGGGGGGAAGAACAAGGAATTATGAAGAAACCTTAGACATGTGAGTTTATATCCCTGGTAAGTGTTTTTAACTTTGCTAGTGGGGATTTTAATGGAAATTTTTATCATTCAGTTTCAGAATCTCACTAAACTGTTTGAATCAACAATAGCCATGGGCAAATAAATCCAAAAGCTAATACAGGCTTGTGTGACAATGGGGGGCCAGATACTTCAAGGGCAAAATAGCAAGTTTAAAATAAGCCATTAGACCAACTGATTTCATGTTGTTTTGTTGTGTATATAAAAATATGTTGAGTAAATTCTCTTCTGAAATCTTGTAATGCTCTAAACTTACTTGAGCTGTGCAGACAGACTGTCGTTGTGGCTGTAGATACAGATCTACGTCATGAACACGGTTTATTACAATGTCAGCTCCACCTCAAAGTGGCCAGCCTGGTAGGGCTGTGCTGCTCACCACCAGCAGATGAGACTAGCTCCAAGTCCCTAGCGCTGGATAGCCCAAGGAATGCTGGGCTATTACAGTTAAAGGGAAGATACTGACACATCCTGGTGATCAAGTAGAGATGGAATTTCCCCTGCTCTAAAATAGCCACGAATCACAGTAGCCTGAGATAAAGGGATGGGGAGCCAACCAGCCAATCCTGTCTAAAAGGGAAGGGGTTTGATGTTAAATCTGTCCAGTAACTGAGGGACAGCTGATGAGTGGGTGCTGTCTGGAAAATGCTGGAACCCCTAGGTTTAGGTAATATGCTGGGAAACTGTCATTGGAACAGGGATTTTGATTTAATTTGTGAGTATAAAGTTTTATGTTTTGTTTTCCATGGCTTGTGTGCATTTGCATCCCTTGCTATTTCCTCTAGGAATCCACAGTCTTTCTGCTAAATAAACATCATGTCTGTTTTTTACCCCAGCAAGTCGCTGTTGTGCAAATGGAGGGAAGTGTAGCTGTCAAGAAGGGGGAAGGTGCCTCTTAATCTCTGGGTTTAGGGTGGTCACTTGCAGGATGAACACTGCAAGGAGTAACTAGGTGGCTGGAAACCAGGGCAAGACCCTTATTCTCGCAGGTTCGTTACTGGGTTAGGGCTCAGCTCCATCGCTGTGAAGCATTACGGCACCCAAAGTTACAGGGAGGGCAGGATGGAGGGACTCCTTCCTGGTCTGTGTGATCCCCACAGTGTCCTGTTGATAGTCCCATAGCAGCATAACAATTGGTCTGCCTGGTACAGCACACCTGAAATCAGACACATGCCTGCGGAAAAAAGGCTTTGAGTTCCGGTTTTGGACTGGAAACCCCCCCTTCCAGGGCGTTTGGTTCTGCTGGAGACCGGGGAGGCTTTTCAAGTCCAAAACAAACTAATATCCAGCTATTGGGCCCCCTCCGACTGTGGCATCTGACCTCAGCATGGACCTCGCACATCCTAGGGAGGTTATAGACTCACTGTCCCGCTCCCTCTCCATCCCAATGACTACCCATTGTCATTCGTAATGGCAACTCATAGCCATCCATGATGAGCATGGATACGGCAGCAGGCTAGGAAAGCAGGGTGAGAAGAACTCTGCAGCCTGGTCCTTGTCATCAACTTTCCCTGTGTGGATCCCACCAACCCCGCCTGTGTTCTCAACCCACCGTTTGGTCTGGGACCTCCAGCTGAGGGAGCATTTGAATATTAAACTTTAATCGAGTGATTGACATTTGTGGAATTTGATTCTCATTGTAGCGTACAGTTCATGTCGTTCCTCCGAGATACATCTCATGGCAGACCGAGAGAGGAGAAAAATGAAATGTCCATTACAAAATTCATCCTCCTGAGATTTGGGGACCTCCCTGATCTGCAGTATTTTCTTTTCCTGCTGTTTCTAGTGGTCTACATTGTGTTCGTGGCAGAATATTCTCATTCTTGCACTAGTTGTGACTGATGGGCACCTTCACACCCCCATGTACTTCTTCCTGGGAACTTGTCCTGCTTGGAGATGGCTACACCTCCACCATCCTGCCCAGGATGCTGGCCAGTCTTCTGACGTGGGACAGAACCACTTCTGTCCAGAGCTGCCTCATGCAATATTATTTGTTTGGTTTCTTGAGAACCACAGAGTGGTGTCCCCCAGCGGCAATGTCTGATGATTGGTATGTAGCAATATGCAAACCAATGCGCTATGCAGCCCTTATGACGGGCAGCTCATGTCTCTGGCTAGCAAGTGGTTCTTGGGTGTGTGGGTTTTTGACTTTCCCCATAATAGCATTTCTTATGATACAATTCACTGTCTGTGCTCCCAATGAAATTGACAACTTGTTCTGTGCAGCGATGCAAATAATAAATCTCTACTGAAGTGACACGTAGCAGATGGAGTTTACCATTACCCTCCTGGTAGCTTTATTCATGCTGCCCCCCTTTGCACTGACACTGGCATCCGATGTTTGTATCATCGCCACCATCCTGCCAATTCCTTCCACCACCGGGAGGCGAAAGGCCTTTTCCACCTGCTCTTCCCACCTAAGCATGGTGACCATTTTCTATGGGACCCTGGTCGTTGTGTATCTGCTACCACAAACCCACACGGTGAGAGACCTAAACCAAGTGTTCTCCGCCTGCTACACAATTCTGACTCCTCTGGCCAATCCCTTCATCTACAACCAGAAAAACAAAGAGGTCAAGAAGGTCCTGAGAAATTGTCAGTAAATGTCTAGATGTTACGATGATTCAGAAACCTCAATCTGTTCTGAAGGCAAAATGGTAATGAGAAGAGCTGATTTACTGTTCAATGCTCGGCCGCTGTATAGCCCTAATTTCTCTCTCCATTTTTGGTCATCTGCATTTAAAACCCTTGAATGAGCAAAGATATGGAAGTGTAAGAGGAATTGATACCAGGCCGGCTAGCCGGAATAAAATGGAATTATATTTCACCTGCTGTGAAGGGGGGTGGCTGATGCTGTGAATTCCACAGTCTGAAGTAACTGTGGACTAGTCCTATCAAGAGACTGAGTCCTTGCAATGATGCAGTTTTAGTGCTATGCCAGCCTGTGGGAACCTCAGCCCTGATCCGAGCATCCAGGTGCTCTGATGTGAGGGGAGATGCAGGCGGTTAAGAAAGGGATCCACAGAGGCCAGCATGTTGAGCAAATAGCTGCCT
>VOCO01037345.1:0-17329 GCA_007922225.1 Emydura subglobosa
GTGGCAGATAGCCGAGTACACCCTAGTGGGCCTCACGCTTCCATTGCTTGTAGTGGGTCAGGGCGTCTCCAGCCACTCCAGTTTCCCCGAGGAAGGGGTAGGGACCCGGGCCCACCCACTCCTCCGGGTCCCAGCCCAGGGGCCCTGTGAGAAGCAGCTATGTGCTGCTGGCACCGTGTTCCCAGCTGCAAACTCTCTTCCCCTGGGCTAATTTTCCCCCTCCTTCTGGCTTCTTGAGCCTGGTACTTTCCTCCAGCCTGCTCTCCCACAGAATCTCTGCACTCTGGTCTGTCCCTCCTCACAATCAGTACTCCTACACACAGCACAGCACGGCACTCCTGCTCCTCCCAGCTCGTGCCCTGTCTGTTTGGGTCAGAGGGTTTTTATGGAGCACCTGGCTGGTCCCTAATTAGCCCCAGCTGCTCCTAATTGCCCCCTAACGACTCTCAGCTAAACTGCAGGGAACAGAGCCCGGAGCATTCTGAGGCTTCCCTATCCCCCTTCAATCACTTTCCTGCTGTTGGGGAGCTGCTGCTGCCCCTCCTTTTTTCTCTTGGGGCCCTGCTTGTTTGCCCCCCAGCTGGCTGTGGGGGCCTGCTGCTTCTGCTCCTGCTGCTGCTGCCGTGAGCACCCTTCCCCTGCTGTGGTTGCCCCTTTGGCCCCAGCCTTTGGGGCACCCTCTCCCATTCCCTGTTCTTGCCCCCTACTGCTTCTTCTGCAGCTCTCCCTACCCTGTAGCTTCTCCCCTGCTTTGGTTGTTTGTTTGCCCTGCCCTTGGTTTGTTTGTTTCTTTGGATTGCCCTGCCCCTGCCCTTGGTTTGTTTGTTTCTTTGGATTGCCCTGCCCCTGGTTTGTTTGTTTGGATTGCTGTGCCCCTGGTTTGTTTGGTTGTTTGTCTACTCCTGGTTAGTTTGTTTTTTTCCTGTCCCTGCCCCTGGTTTGCTTGGTTGTTTGTCTACCCCTGGTTGGTTTGTTTCTTCCCTGATCCTGCCCCTGGCTTGCTCCTTGCCCCACCCGAGCTCAGTGGGCTTGCCTCTGGGCCTTTCCAGCCCTGCTTTGGCCCTGTTCCCCTCTCTTTTCTGCTGCAATTTCCCCCTCTGCCCTGGCCCAATACCCCTGCCCTGTGGTGCTCATGGCCCCCTTTACCTGACCTCCCCGCCCTGTTTTTGTTACCCCCTCCTCCCCACACTGCACCCCCCTCTGAGTTGAAATAGCCCCTGTTCCCAGTGCAGCCGGAGGAGCCGGTGCTTCCATCTGGGCTGGTGAGTGAGTTTTTTGTGCCCCTGCCTGGACTGCCCCCCCTGTTCTTCTTATTTGCCCTGGTGCCCTCCTCCCCTGCTGTCAGCCTAGCGGGGAGGAGCGATCCACCTTTCCCCTCCCCCACCCCCCTCTTCTCCCCCTTCCCCTCCCCTACCCCATCTCCCTTCCCCCCCTTCGCCCCTCCAATCTCACTCCCGTTCCCCTCCCCCTCTAATCTCCCTCCCTCTTGCCTCCTATGCTGCCCCCCCTTCACTCCCACCCTCCCTGTTGCGTTCCTACCTTCCCCCAGGATGGCGTGTGTGTCTGGGGCCGGGACCCCCTCCCTGGACGCTCCTGCCCCTTGCCCCGACCCTCCCCCCCTCCCGCCCAAGGCGTCTAACCCCGCCACCTCTACTGGACCACCGGCCGTTAGGCCCAAGGCTCTGGCGGTGGACGCCTCGGGAGGGGACTCTAGGGACTCTGCCGCTGCTCCAGCTCCCGCCCCCCCTGAAACTCAGGGGGGTGCGCCCTCGGCCGGGAAGAAGGGCCAGGGGAAGGAAAAAGGGCAAAGGCCCCGCCCGGGCGGCACCCCCGCCCGCGGTGGGGCCTGCCACCGCTCCCTCCCCCACTGTCCCTTCCCCCGCTGTTCCCTCCACCAGCTCTGGGGGCGGCATCGCTCCCAGAGCGTATGCCCAGGTCGCTGCAGGTCCTCCTGCCGCCGCCTCCAGCACCATCCCTGGTGGCCGGGGCCCCTTCCCCACCCTCACCAGGAGGCATGGGGTCCGCTGCCTCCTGGTGCCTGCCTCGCCCCACGTGGAAACCTACGTGCGGGCGTTGGCGCGGGTGGTGGGGCCCACGGCCGTGGTGGCGGCCTCCAAGATGTACGGGAAGGTGGTCTTCTTCCTGGCATCGGAGGCCGCCGCCCAGGAGGCGGTGGTGACGGGCCTGGCGGTGGGGGGCGTCCACGTCCCTGTGGAGCCCCTGGAAGACCTGGGCGTACGGGTGGTCCTCACCTCCGTCCCGCCCTTCCTCCCCAATGCCGCCCTTCTGCCTTTCCTCTCTGCCCTGGGGAAGCCCATCTCCACCATCTGTCCACTCCCCCTCGGCTGCAAGGACCCCGCCCTCCGCCACGTCCTCTCCTTCCGCCGGCGGGTGCAGCTCCAGCTGTCGCCGGCGGCGGCGGCGCGTGGCGGAGAGGCGCTCGAGGGGTCGTTTCTGGTGCCCCATCAAGGGGCCCAGTACCGGGTCCATTACAGTGCAGGTGAGACCCGGTGCTTCCTCTGCCGGGCGACGGGGCACGTCCGAAGGGACTGCCCCCTGGCCCGGCAAAGCGGGGAGCCCGGGACCCCCGGGACCCAGGGGGGTGCCGGCCAGGCCAGCGGCGGCGCCCCCCTCAGCCGTGCGGACCCTGTGGCTGCCCCTCCTCCATCACCTGCCACCTCCGCTCGGGCCCCGGGGGTACCTTCCCCGGTGTGCCCAGACGAGCGAGCGGGCCCCGCTGACGCCCGGAGCAGTCTGGCGGGGCCTGCGGGGGAGAGGGAGCCAGGGCCGCCTTTGATGGACACTGGAGTGGGCACGCCCCAGGGAGAGGCCCTTCCTTCCCTTGTTACCCCGCCTCCGTTTTCCCATACCCCGTCCCTTGCGCTCTTGCCCCCTGGCCCTGCCCCCGCCTCCCAGCCCTCCACCTCGGAGGGCTGGGAGCTCGTGCGGGGTAAGCGCGGCAAGCGCAAGGCCGGGACCCGGTGCCCCCTCGTCATCGAGGAGGGTGAGCGCCCCTGCAAATCCCGTAAGGGGGCTGCTGGACCCGGGCCTTCCGCCGCGCCCCCTGCCGGGGCCCGGTGGGTGGCACCGGCTGAGGAGACTGCAGCGGCAGCTGTGGGTGGTACCACCTCCCTCCTAGAGTCCCTTCTAGAGGAGTCCCCGGCCGGATGCCCCTCTGCCCCCATGCCCCTCGCACCCTCTGTGGGTGCTGAGGCTGTTTCTTCCTCGGTCCCCGCCGAGGGAGACCTCGTGGTGGCGGGGGGAGATTTCTCCTCCCTTATGGAGGAGATAGACGCCTTGGGCCTCACCCCGGCGTGTCCAGGGATGGACGAACCCTCCCGTCCGGAGGGTTTGGCTGAGGACGGCCCTCGGCCGCCCTCCCCTTTCCCTTCACTCCTTTCCCCAGTTGATGATCCCGCTCCTGTACCCCAGACTGTCCCGGACCCTTCCCCCACCCCGGTAGACAGTTCCACTTCTGCTCTGGCCCCTGCAGCCCTCGGGGCGATGGCTGGGGCCGATCGGTCCGGCCCCAGGAAGTTGACCTCCCCACCTTCCATCGTGGGATGGCCGCCTGCGAACCCGGTCCTCCCTCCCCAGGAGTGTGGAACCCCGGCTGGTGCGACTCCTATGCCCGGCCCTGAGGCCGTCTCCCCTGCCTCGCCTGATCCTTCGGCTCCCGGCCCCACTCCAGAGACACCACGCCCCGCTGGCTTCAATGCCGCGGACTCTGTCCCTGACCCTGTTTCTCCTCCTGTCCCTTCCAACGACCCTCCCCCTGTCTCAACTCCTCCCCTTCTCCTTACTCCTGTCCCTCCTTTACCTTTCGCCCCCGAATCCTCCCTCCCTCCCCCTGCTACCTGTGCCCCTGCCGCCCCTGGAGTCGTCTCCTTTCCTTTGGAGAGCTCCCAGGAGGCGGCTTTTCTTTTTACCACTCCCAGCCCTATAGGGGCTGCTGTCTTCCCTCCGCCGCTGCCCCCGTCCTCTGCCCATTCCGGCTGCGGGGCCGCTACAAGGGCCAGGCCGGAGGACGAGCCCCCCGAGGCGCTGCGCGAGGAGCTGCACACCTTCCTCCGGGACTCCCGTGGTGCCCGGAACCGGGTGCAGCTCGCGCTGCAGCGCTGGGGGGACTTCCACCGCGTCCTCCGGGCCGTGAGGGCCACTTTGAAGGAGGGGAAAGGGACCGGGCGGCAGGACGCCGCGGCCTATCAGCGGGCCCGCAGCTTCCGTGATGCCCTGCTGGCCTTCGGAAGGAGTCACGGACTGCTGCGGAGCCCAGCGAGAACCGCTGGCTTTCCTGGCCGCGAGGATCCCCCCCAGCCCTCCTCATGATGCCTATCGTCTTCGCCACCTTGAACACCAGGGGCTGCAGGACGGGTCTCCGCAGGACGCAGGTGCTCTCCTTCCTTCGGGAGGGGGGGTACTCCGTGGCGTTCCTGCAGGAGACCCACACGGAACCAGCCGCCGAGGCCAGCTGGCGGCTGGAGTGGGGAGACGGGGTGCACCTGAGTCATCTCTCCACCCGCGCGGGTGGAGTGGCCACCCTGTTCTCCCCCACCCTGCAGCCCGAGGTGCTGGGGATCACCGAGGTTGTGCCGGGCCGCCTGCTGCACCTCCGGGTCCGCATGGAGGGGCTGACGTTGAATCTCGTCAACGTCTATGCCCCGAATGCGGGCCCGGAGCGGGTGCGGTTCTTTCAGCAGGCGGCCGCCTTCCTCGGTGCACTGGATCCTCGCGAGTGCCTAGTCCTGGGCGGGGACTTTAACACCACCCTCGAGGAGCGGGACCGCACGGGGACCGAGCAGTGCCAGGCCGCCGCCGACGTCCTCCGGGAGATCGTGGACAGCCACTCCCTGGTAGACGTCTGGCGGGACCACCACCCGGACGACACCGTCACCTTCACCTTTGTCCGGGTGGGGGAAGAACGGTCGAGCCACTCCCGGTTGGACAGCATCTATCTTTCCCGACCTCATCTCTCGCGGGCCCACTCCTCCGGCGTACGGCCGGCCCCGTTCTCGGATCACCACCTGGTGACCGTGACGGCCTCTCTGGCGGCAGAGAGGCCGGGGCCGGCCTACTGGCATTTTAACAACAGCCTGCTGGAGGACGTGGGCTTCGTGGCGTCCTTCCGGGAGTTCTGGCTGGCCTGGCGGGGGCAGAGGCGCGCCTTTCCCTCGGCGCGGCGCTGGTGGGACGTGGGGAAGGTGCGCGCCCGGCTCTTCTGCCGCGACTACACTCGGGGGGCCAGCCGGCGGAGGGATGTGGGGATAGAGCAGTTGGAGCGGGAGGTCTTAGCGCTGGAGAGGCGTCTGGCCGCCAGCCCTGAGGATCCATCCCTCTGCGGAGCGTGCCGGGAGAAGCGGGAGGAGCTCCGGGCCCTCGAAGACCTTCGGGCTCGGGGTGCCTTCGTTCGATCCCGCATCCGTCTCCTTCGGGAGATGGATCGCGGCTCCCGCTTCTTCTACGCCCTGGAGAAACGACAGGGGGCCCGGAAGCATGTCACCTGCCTTCTGGCAGGCGACGGCGCCCCCCTGACGGATCCGGTGGAGATGCGTGGAAGGGCCCGGGCCTTCTACGCCGACCTCTTCTCCCCGGATCCGACCGACGCCGCCGCCCGTAGGATGCTCTGGAACGAACTTCCCACGGTCGGCACGGGCGACCGGGACCGGCTGGAGCTACCTCTCACTCTGGCCGAGTTCTCGGAAGCCCTCCGCCTCATGCCCACTAACAAATCTCCGGGCATGGACGGGCTGACCGTGGAGTTCTACCGCGTGTTTTGGGACGTCCTCGGCCCGGACCTCTCCATCGTCTGGGCCGAGTCCGAGGCCGGCGGAGAGCTCCCCCTGTCGTGCAGGCGGGCCGTGCTCGCCCTGCTGCCCAAGAAGGGGGACCTCCGCGACCTCCGGAACTGGCGTCCCATCTCGCTCCTCTGCACGGACTACAAAATCGTGGCCAAGGCCATCTCCCTGAGGCTGGGGTCCGTGCTGCAGGACGTGGTCCATCCTGACCAGACCTACACCGTCCCGGGCCGCACCATCTTCGACAATCTGTATTTGGTCCGGGATCTCCTAGAGCTCGGGTGTAGGGATGGTCTGTCGTTCGCCCTCCTGTCTTTGGATCAGGAGAAGGCGTTCGACAGGATGGACCACGGGTATCTCCTGGGCACCCTGCGGGCGTTCGGCTTCGGGCCCCGCTTTGTGGGTTTTCTCCGGGTGTTGTACGCCTCCGCGGAGTGCCTGGTCAAGCTCAACTGGACCCTGACCGAACCGGTCAGCTTCGGGCGTGGAGTGCGCCAAGGCTGTCCGCTGTCGGGCCAGCTGTACGCCCTGGCCATTGAGCCCTTCCTCTGTCTCCTCCGTCGGCGGATGACGGGTTTGGTGCTCCGTGAGCCAGCGCTGAGGCTGGTCTTGTCAGCGTACGCCGACGACGTGCTCCTCGTGGTCCAGGACCCGGGCGACCTGGTGCGGTTGGAGGCCTGCCTGGCCGTCTATTCAGCAGCCTCCTCCGCCCGGGTCAACTGGGCCAAGAGCTCTGGCCTGATGGTAGGGGCCGGGTGGCGGGCGAGCTCCCTCCCACCCGCGCTTCAAGCCGTCCGGTGGAGCGCGGGTCCGCTGCTCTATCTGGGCGTTTACCTTTCTGCCACCCATCCCTCCCCGGCAGAAAACTGGCAAGATTTGACGGACAGGGTGGTGCGGCGGCTCCGGGGCTGGACGGGACTGCTCCGGTGCCTCTCCCTTCGGGGGAGGGCGCTGGTTCTTAACCAGCTGGTCCTGTCCATGCTCTGGTACCGCCTCAACACCCTGGTCCCGACCCCGAGTTTCCTGGCCTACCTCCAGAAGCTCGTTCTGGAGTTCTTTTGGCCGGGACTGCACTGGGTCTCTGCAGGGATTCTGAGTCTTCCCCTGGAGGAAGGGGGGCAGGGCCTGTGCTGCATCCGCAGCCAGGTCCACACCTTCCGCCTCCAGGCCCTGCAGAGACTCCTTTATGGTGCAGGTAGTCCGGCGTGGAGCCACTTGGCGCACGCCTTCCTCCGCCGCCTCCGAGGGCTCCGATACGACCGGCAGCTCTTTTTTCTCCACCCGAGGGGTCTTCCGCGAGACCTCTCCGAGCTGCCGGTCTTCTACCAGGACCTCCTCCGGACCTGGAGGCTGGTCTCTGCCTCCAGGCCCCCTTTGGTCCCCGAGGGGGAGGATCTCCTCGCGGAGCCCCTGCTACACAACCCACAGCTCGGTGTGCAGGTGGCGGAGACCCCCTCGGTGCGACGGAGGCTGGTCCTGGCGGGAGTCACCAAAATCGGAGACCTCCTGGACTACGCCCGGGGGGACTGGGTGGATCCCCACGCGCTGGCTCGGCGCATGGGGCTCTCCACCCTTCGTACCCCCCGGCGCGTACTCCAGGAGGTGAGGGCAGCCTTGCCCCCCGCTGCTCACGCCTATCTCGTGCGGGTCCTGGGAGAGGGCACTCCCCGCCCACCCCTCAGCCCCGGCCCTCCGGCGCTCTTCATCGGGCCCCGGCCCCGCGAGCCTGTTCGGCCCCTTCCTCCCTACGCACCGAGCCGGCTGCATGATTTGCAGCCGGTGCCCTTTCGAACCGCGCCGAGAGACCACCTTTACACGCTTGTGCTCCACACTCTTCACTTCCCCGCCCTCGCGTCCCGCCCCGACACCAAATGGCGGGACCTGCTGCCACCTTTAGAGGGTGGGGCCCCCCGGTGGGCCAGCCTATATTCCATCTTGACCCCACGGCCCACCGGGGACATCAGTTGGCGGCTCCTGCACGGAGCCGTGAGCACGGGCGTGTTCTTGGCGCGGTTCACCCCCCGCCCCGACACCTGCCCCTTTTGCGGCATGAGGGAGACCCTGGCGCACGTGTACCTGGAGTGCGCCAGGCTGCAGCCCCTCTTCCGGCTCCTCCAGAACCTCCTGCTGAGGTTCTGGCTGCACTTTTCCCCACACTTGTTTATTTATGCACACCCCGTCCGTGGCCCCACAAAGTCGCGGGACCTCCTCGTCAACCTCCTCCTGGCCCTGGCGAAAGTCGCCATCTTCAATACCAGAGAGGGGAGGTTGGCTGGGGAGGCGTCCTGCGACTGTGGGGCCTACTTCCGTTCCCTTCTACGTTCACGTCTCCGGGCAGAGTTCTTCTGGGCGGCGTCCACCAGCTCCACGGATACCTTCCGGGAGCGGTGGGCGCTGTCTGGGGTTCTCTGCTCGGTGTCCCCCTCCGGTTCCCTTCTTTTATACCTTTGACCCTCACGCCCTTCCTGTTTTTACATTTGTTGTCCCCCGTAATTAGTTGCTCTCTAGGTCCGGTGGCTCCTCCCCTTGGGCTGGGGGAGGGGCCTTGAGCGGTGGGCGGGCTTATGCCCGCCCACCCACCCTAGTTTGCAAATAGGATCACTTTTCTAGAGCCTTCTGCCTTCGCTATCTCACAAGCTGTATATACCCTAGCCTCTCCTCGAAGGCCGTACCTGTAGTTTTGGGTATGATTCTCCAAGCAGTGAACCGCCTCCCTTGCCTCCCCGTAGCATGCCCAGTGGATAAGGCATTGGATCAATCTGGAGCCAGGGCCTCCTGGACCTGTGCCCCACTGGTCAGTATGCAGGAAGAATAGGTGCTTGGACCTCTCTTTGGATGAGAGTGAAGAAGTGTGGGAAAGTTTAACGTATAGCGGGACAAGTATTTGAACCTAGACTACAGGAAATGGCTTCGTGGCACAGGCAAATCGAGATTGTATTTAGTAAAATTTTAGCTAGAAATGTTGCTACTTCCATGGTTCCCTCTCTTATAGCGAATTGTGTAAGAAGCAACAGATAACTATGCCCTGTCTGGCCAAAATCTTTGTGAGAATGTAACTCCCGAAGATGTACTAAAAGTACAAAAGGGGGGAATGTGGAATCACAAATATTCAGACAGGATGCCTTAGACTGAAACTGTGATAGAAATGCTAAATTTGGGCAGGATATCTTAGAACTACAATAGAAAGGCAAAATCGTTTGTCTATGTTGTAAGACGTTAACTACCTTTGTAGCCGCACCCAGCCATACCCTGTCAGGTAGATAACAAGTGACTGCATGTGACTCGGGACTCACTGGCACTGGGAGAATCACCGGGACATGCTGGCACCATGAGACCTCCATTGTGTGTTATAAGAACCCTATGTGCGGTAAATGACCTGTTAAGTATCAGAAACTCCTCTATACGATCTATATGTAAAAAGGAATCTTAAAAATCTATATAAGCCATCTGTATTTTGTACCAAGGCGGAGTTGCAGAGATCAGCACAGGGACGTGATGTCTGGGCTTCCCTATAGCTGTAGCTTCCTGTGTGTATGTCAAAATTAAAGTTCTGCTCGATCCAATCCTAAAAGAGCAGCTGCGTGATCTTTTCCATGACATCTAGCCCTGCTGCATTCTGGGTGCATCTGAATTTCCCCAGAGGCCCGCCACCTCTGCGCAGAGCAAAAGCACGATCAGCTGTGCCATGTGACTGCAGGACGTCACATCCCCGGGGCTGGCACCAACTCTGTCAATAGTTCATTGGCGTGGGGATCAGGAACAAGAGCAGCACCTGAAGGACGCAGCAGAGACAGGCAGACACCAAGCGTGCCCAGGACTGCTCCATTCCCTGGCACAGACTCACACCCAGGTGAGTGGGAGCAGCTGGGGCCACCCTAGCCCTGTTCAGACAGCCCTGGCATCACATGGCCCTAAGGGGGCTGTGCACAGACTGGTTAGTTATTGTAGGGTCTCTGGGGTTCACAAGTGCTGCACACAGACTCACTAGTTATTGTAGGGTCTCTGGTGGTTACGGGGACTGCACAGAGACTGGTTAATGCAGGGTCTGTGGTGAGCATGATGGCTTTGGAGAGACGTGTTACTTATTGCAGGGTCATGTAAACGTGGGGGCTGAGCACAGCCTGGTTAGTTAGTGCAGGGTCTCTGGGTGATCTCGAGGGCTGCGCACAAACTCCTTAATTATTGTAGGGTTTACATATAGTGTTTGCAGTTTTGGCAGGGCTGGGATCTCTCCACTGGTCTGTGGGGGTGGGAGACAGTCACAGGGAACTGATGGGTCGCCTGCCCCACAGGTGCCCACCGCACTGTCCCGCTGGAAGCTGTGAAGGCTCTTCCCGGCCAGAGATGCTGATCCTGAGCTGCTCCTCCAAGCTGCAGCTGCTGGAGGGGCTGCTACGGCAGGGCCTGCCTGAGACGCTGCTGGTGACAAGATCCCTCCCACCCTGGGGCTGGGCAGAGAGCAGGGGAAGGTCTCTCTGTGTCCCCTGGGTGATGGGACATAGATTGGGGTGGGGGGCAGGCCCCTTCTCCAGGTCGGGGGGAGAAGTGCAGGGACAGGCTCTCATCCACACACCTCCACTGGGGCAGGAGCACGGCCTCCATCATGGCTGGCCCTGGGACTCCAGTGATGGGTCTCCCTCCATGGCTTCCCGCAGCAAATCTAGCCCATCCAGACCCTGGCTGGAGGCTTGTTCTGGGCGCATGTGGGCGCGATGCAAACGTGAGCGTTTGCAGAGACACCGACCGCCTTGGCAAAACACGGTAGTTGTTCATTATTCCTCTGGCTACAGCATCGGAAAGTCCTCAGGTCAGTACAGGGGGAAGGTGAAGCCCCAGCCCATCCTGGCCCCGTGTTTGGCTCTGGATCCCTCCCTTTGTCCTTAGACCCCGGTGACAGGTGCAGAGACCCTCCAAAAGTCGGCTCTTAGACCCCCCTCCCGACCCTTCTCGGCCGTGGTCTCCAGCTGGGGCCTCTCTGCTGCAGAACAGTGGGGGGAATCTCCTTCTTGGCAACGGCCATCCCAGCCAATGGTATTTCCAGATGCTCCTTTAACGTATGTGGGCTTATTTCCCTTTGTTACGGCCTCCGGTCTCCAGTCGGGCTGCTACGGGAGTAGGACCCCTCTCCCTGTCCCTCTCACGCTGTGCAGAGCTGTGCAGGACTCCAGGGAAACTGGGGTGCACATTGGAATCAGAAGCATACTACAAAAATCTCCCACTTCGTCACACAGGCTGCCTGCTTCGGGGTAGAGGTAGCAGTGGGGGGGAGGGTAGCAGTGGGGGAGGCGGTAGGTTACTCATCTGGGTGAGAGGGTGGCGGAGGCCCCTCTCTCTCCCAGGGAGCCTCACCTCATTCGCCCTTCCTGCCTTCCGAAATCCGAACCCAGCACCCTACCAATAAAATACCTGCTGCTCACCAAGTGTAGCGGGCAGCACCTGCTCATTCAATCAAAGCAGGGGGGCTCTGGGCTCTGAGGATTTGCGTGAGCCAGTGGAAATGTGGGCAGCTCCATGGCAGCCCCTTACCGTGCGGAACAGCTGGGTGCCAGCCAATCATGGTCCCCGTGGCTGTCACCATCCCCCCCTCTGTCTGTGAACATCCCAGGGTTCCCTCGTGACTTGGAACCCCCAGCTCTGCCCTGTGGCAAATGGACATTTTTGTAATGTCTTATGACCGCTCTGTGTGCCTCACTTTCCCCGCGCCATATGTTGCCTGGCTGCCCCGTGGGGGAAGCGTGTTACGTTTGCTCTCAGCGCTAAGAGACACAGGCCATTTGCTTTCAGATGGTGCCAGTGGTGGGATACTGAATGCACCAGTAGTAAAACCAGCTTCGCCAAAGGGAACAGCAAGAAGCCGGTGTAGGACTACGGCCCTGAAACGCACATGGCAGAGCAGAGCAGGGAGAGTTCAACGAGGCATAGCTGATTGCAGGCTGGAGAGGATCAAGGGACCCAGAAGCAGGGTCCAGACCCAAGCAGGTTTTGACGAAATTCCAAGAGTAACAGAAGCAGCAGCAGGGCATCCTCCAGATCTGATTTCCCGCATCTGGGTGTCCTCAGGGCCTGGTTCCCCTCCAGTAGATTTGAAGTGTTAGGAGTTAACGCTGAAAGCCAAGGAGCTAGCGGTCCGTGAAAGGGAAGCAGCTAACTGAGGAGCAGCAAAAACATGAAGAGAAGTAGTGAAGCATGAGCTGGAGATGGAGGAGGGGCGAGAGGCCCCACCAAGGGGAAAGTGGGGAAGGAGCCCCAGGATGCCCATTCTGTAGGGAGCCTAGATACCAAATTGTGGCCCCACTTTAAGGAAGGGGGATGCAGATGCTGGCCTCTCTGCCTTTCAGCAGGCTGGTGGTTTGACCCTGTGGACTGGCTCCGTGTGTCACTCCCTTACTGGGTCCAACACCAGGAGGTGCACAGCTGGATGGACGGCGTGGATACGGGGACTAGGAACAGTTTAAGAAGGCTCCACTGCTGAAGTGTGAACTGACCCCTGAGGCTTGTAGGAAAAGGTTTGGGGTGCGAAATGACCCAGGCTGTGACGTCTGTGGAAGCCACAGCCCTGCTGGGAGCTTGTCTCCACAACTGGCTAATGGGGCAGGTGGTGCTGTGCTGGCGGGTTTGTATAACCTGGCTGGGTTGTAAGAACTCTCTGAGATTCCCCCACCCGCCATAAGCTTAAAAAGCCTGGTTAGCAAAAGGATATGAGTCCTTGCTCCTATTCCCTTTACCAGAGGCCTGCCTGACCTGGAGGACCTGCCTTCCCCAGCCCCTGCGTGGCAGAGGCCCTGTAACCCTGACAAGGCTGGGCCAAGGATTCCTGTAGGCTCGACCCCCCAGACTTGCCATGGTCACTTAGGACAGGGACTAGGGTGTCCCCACCACAGGGTGTCTCTCTGCACCCGACGCTTCCCAGTCCCGCTGATCAGTTTGTATACCTCAGAACCATTGTTTAAATGCCATTGTTTAAACAGCAACTAATTAAATAATAGAGGGAAATAACTGGAAAGGTTAAAGTAAAGCACCCAAGGCCGCCCCCTGCCACTGTGAGGGACACTCACAGTCTGTTTCATACACACCCGAGGTCCTGGCTGCACTATACCAATGCAGTGAGATACTTGACCTGGCGGTGGCCATGCACCCCCAGACACTGGGGGCAGGACCCTTTTCCCCAGCGCTGCACCCGTCGGGGCCACGATCCCCTCCCAGTCTGGCCCGTGTGGCCTTGTGGCTGGTGGCATCACCGTGGGCCGGGTTGTTTGCCCAGTGCCCCCCTAACTTGCCTGAGCTGCTCACTCCACCCAGCTCTGGACGGCTCCAGCCTCAGCTCCGGTTCCGGCTCCAGCCCCAATGTGGCTGCTGCTTTCTGCTCCCAGCCCAGTTCTGATTCCTGGGCAGCTTCTCTGCCGCCGGCTGGCTACGACTCGGCTCCCTGGGCTGCTCCTTGGGCTGCTCTGGCTCACCAATGCCTGGGTCAGGGCACCGCATTGTCCTTAGCTCTGCCCGCAGCTCCCTAGTCACATCACAGAGCATGGGACCTGCCCCCCTCCCAGCTCCCTCTTTGGCCTGGGCAAGACTCACCAGCAAGACACCCAAGAAAGAATTCCCTGTAGTACATCAGAACCACCCCATCTAACATCCCTTTGGGTATATTTACACCTAGACGTCAAAGATCAGCCAATTGCCAAACTAGGCTGTCCCATCAAACTATCCCCTCCAGAAACGTATCAAGCTCAGTCTTTAAGCCAGCTCGGTTTCTTGCCCCCACTGGTCCCCTTGGGAGGCTGTTCCAGAACTTCACTCCTCTGATGGATAGAAACCTGGATCTAATTTCAAGTCCAAAGTTGCTGATGGCCAGTTTATATCCATTAGTTCTTGTATCCACATTGGTGCTGAACTTAAATAATTCCTCTCCTGCCCTGGTATTTATCCCATCGGCTTTGACCCCATTCTGGGAGTGACTGTATCACTTGCCTGAGTCTGCGGCTAAGGGACCCAGCGCACAGCCTCCCTCCCCGGGAAAACAGAGGCAGAGCTGAGCAGGGAGCGGCATGAAACCCACTCACGTGTCCCCAGCCAGCGTTATCGATGAGACTAGCCCTGAGGGAGGACATGAGACAGCTCTGAGCTGGGTATGGAAAGTGCCTGTGACCAGAAACTGAGCTTTACCAAGGCTGACAGGGCCTGGCAGGCCATCGCCTGAGGCAGAGGATTGGACACATCGATGCTGCTTTAACTCTCCAGTCTTGCTGCTGGCCCAAGGCCGCCCGGTGCTGTGCAAAGGGAGACTCAGAAAGCCGCCTGGCTTGACAACGCTGTGTGTGTGTGTCCCGGCAACACAGGCTGGGGGCCTGAGTTGTGTGTGTGTGTCCCGGCAACACAGGCTGGGGGCCTGAGTCCCTGAAGAGGGGCCAGGTCGGTGCCTGCCATTTGGCTCAGGGGGACGCGCTGGGCAGAGCTCAGGGGGCAAAGCAGGAGGCTGGAGCCCAGAGGCTCTGTCTCGGAGGCGGTGAAGCTGTGGGACCTGCCCTGGGGCAAGAGTAGGGCCCCTGGGGGGGCTGGCGCACGAGGGGCTCCTCCAAGGACAGTGTGAACGCTGGGGCCTAGCACCAGGTATCGTAGAGACCTCCCTGACACCCCCTCACCCCTATCCTCTTGCAGCTCTGACCTCGCTATCTTGGCAGGTCTATGGCGCTGTGATGCATGTGAACCGCGGGAACCCGGCGGGCCAGGAGGTGCTGGTGGATTCATGGCCATCGTTCAAAATTGTCCTCACCCGGCCACGCAGAGAGGTGCGGGCCCTTGCCCCATGGCCCTTTGCTGGGTTCCACCACCTGCCTGGCACCATCTCTGCTCCTCCCCCTCCCCCACCTGATGCCATCCCTGCCCCACCACCTACCCCACTTCCTTGTCCCTCTCCCTGCATGGTGTCATCTCTACCCTCCTCCTTCTGTCTGCCCCACCGCCCCACATCCTGTCTCCCCTTCCTGCTGCCCAGACCCCCCTGCCCAGTCACACCTCCTTAGTCTCTGCTGTGGGGCTCCTTGTGCCCTGCTCCCCCTGGCCCTCGGGGCTCCCCCACCGGCTCCCGCTGCTGTCCCTGAGGGTCAAGGGGGAGGGGGCTCAGAGGCTGCGCTCACCCCCAGGCAGTGTCCCCCCTGCAGGTGTCCCCTGGCAATTACTGCGCCAACTTGTACTCGGCCTTCTACCAGGAGGAGGGTGCTGGCCGGGCCCTGCTGGGGAGAAGCCATGCCGTGGACTGGAGCCAGGCCTTACAGATACAGGGTGAGCCCCTCCTGCCCCGCACAAATGGGGGCAGCGCCGCAGAGCCCCTCCCCCACATGGGCCATAGCCCCAAGGAACCCAGCTGGGCCCCTTCTCCATCCAGCGCTGGAATCTGCTCCCCACCCACACCCCAGGATCCCGAATGAGCCAAGCTTGGGAACCCCCCATTCTATGGGCACCTCTCAGGGTCCCTTGCTTACGGTGCGTGGCTGTCCCTGCAGGGCTGCAGGATGGGGTGTGCGAGGCCTTCCGGGACATCGCCAGGGCCAGGGGGCTCGACGTGAAGACGTATCAGTACCAGGCACTGCTGCATCCAGACCCACCTGCCATGCCCCAGCACCGGTAGGTGCCCCCCTGCCATGGGCAAGGAAAACGGGGTGATGGACACAACCAGCCAGAGCTAGAGGGATTGGGGAGAGGACAGGGAAGCTCCACAAGGTGCCGGGCCAGAGGCCTCCGTTGACCCCCTGGATCTAGTGGCAGCCAGTTCCCCAGGCTCACAGTGCTGAGGGGTTGAGGGAATCATTACGGCCCCCATGCAGCCCCAGGCCAGGGGCACATGCTGCTAGGGATTTCCCATCATGCTCAGGGACAGGGCTGGCCAGGCAGGCTCCTTGGTCTCTGCCCCCCACGATGGGGAGAGCAGTGAGGGGGTGCAGCCTGTAACCCTTCCATACCCGGGCACTGCCCTGACCCCCGCTGTCCCCGCTAAGGGGGGGGGGCTCCCAGCACAGGCCCCTTTATGCCCCCATTCTCCATCAGGGGCAGGTTCCTGGCTAGGGGGGTCGCTGCCCACTGAGCCCCGGCACTTTCATCTCAGGGGTCGGAGGTTTGCCAAGGCCCATTGGCAGCCGTGATGCTGCTAGGTCTGGCCCCCCCCAGAGAGCTCCCCCGTCAGCTCCCCTCCCCCCACGTGCCAGGCCCTGGGTCCATCCCCTCCCCTCCGGTCTGCCCCATGCTGGATCTGCTCTCCTCAGACTCACCCCCTCCTCCCTGCGCCACCTCATTGCTCTGCAACCTCCTTCCCCTCACATGCTGCATCCTGCCTGCTCCATTTCCCCTCCCCCTTGTACCAGGTCGATCCCCCACCCCCTAAGTCAGGTCGATCTCCCCTGATGTTTGGTCGATCTCCTCCCCCAGGCTCATCCCCCCCTGTGTCAGGTCTATCACCCCCTATCCTGTGTTACAGGCCAGGCAAAGGGCTCACACTGGCCCCCGTCTCCTCCGCCCACACCGTGCTGCTCAACGACACCTGGAGGTTTGGGCGGAACAGCTGGAGCCTGCGCTACTTGGGCCTCCTGATCCGCCACTTCCCCAGCGCCTGCCTGCTGACCCCTGAGGGGCACCCCATCTCCTGGGTCCTCACCGACCCCGTGGCCTCCCTGACGCACGGCTACACCCTCCCCGGGCACCGTGGCCAGGGCTACATTGGGGTGTTGACTGGGGCGCTGGCAGCACAGCTCCATGCCCACGGCTTCCCTGTGTACGCCAAGGTGGATCCCAAAAACGAGCCCTCGCAGCGCTCCCTGCACCACCTCGGCTTCCACACCCAGCCTGGGCTGTTCTACCAGCTGGTGGTGATGCCAAGAACCACCCAGGGCCAGCCAGCCCATGCCCAGGGCCCTGCACCCAGCTCTGGGGGACAACTACGCTCCCACAGCCCGTAACACTGGGGGAGGGGAGGAGAAGGAACATCTTGTGGGGGGGGTGCCAACTATGAGCCCACAGCCCTGCTCCTCCTAGCCCCGTGTGCCCTACTGAGCCTCCCCACGACCCAGAGCCCCCACCGAGACCCGTCCCCTCTTCCCCACATCCCACATGGCGTGAAACCGGGCACTAGGTGTAGCACAAGCTGCGCTTAAGCTGAGTTGCCCCAGAGACCAGGCTGGTTGTGGCGGCCGTCACAGCCGGGTGCAATAGGGGTGAGGTCATAGGGGGAGCAGCAGGGAGCCGGCGCAAAGGGCACCACTGAGACACATTGAAACTCACCAGTGCCCTGCCCCAGACCCCAGACAGGAACCGCTATTGCTCCCGTGCGCTGGGGTGGCCCCAGGGGAGCTGCAACCACCCGCTCTCCTGCCAGCCCTAGGACAACACCCTGGCCCTTAGCCCTGCGCCATGAGGTAATTTGGACCTGTGACCCGTCTGTGCCCAGGGCAGCCACCTGTAAATACCAAGATCAGGGCAGGCTGTAAACGGAGAGCAGATTCTCCCAGCGCTGATGGGTGACACTGAAGTCAGGCTTCCCAAACCGC
>VOCO01037364.1:0-18093 GCA_007922225.1 Emydura subglobosa
GTTACAAGAAATGAAAGCAGTGATCATGCTTTGTACTCGCGCCCAGCTCTGCTTCCCATCCCGGGCTGTCGGAGCGCCACACAGACACCAGTGGGTCTAGCCATAGACCCTGCCCTCTTCACCCCGTTTGCACAGGGGGATCTGAGCACAGAGGGTGATGGGCCCAGTTCTGCCTTCACTGAGGTCAGTGGAAGTTTATCCACCAGGCTGAAGGGGGCAGGCCCTGTGTGAGTTGCCCAAGATCCACACGAGGCGTTTGTTTGCCCATAGTTGGTTCAGACAGAGCTGCTGAACCAGCAGAGCCAGGCTGAAAGCCAGTGTGATGCTGATGCTCTAGTGCCATGTGCTGGAACAAAATGTGTGTCAAGTGGGGGTTCCCAGCGTTGGGGAAGGGATCCCAGGTCCCAGCCACGCACCTTGGCACAAACACAATCCTTGCCTTCTAGGGGGGTCGGAGTTAGCCCCTGGAACAAGTACCACATGTATCAATAGCACAACACCTTTCTGTAACCCAGACAGAGCCTGGCTGTTTGGGGACCCAATACGACAGCTCTGCAGAGAGCCCCGGGGTCACTCAAATCAGCTCTGTCCATGGCAAGGCTGGGGACAGAACCTGGTCCCCTCACGGCCGGCCTGGGCTTGGCCACAAAACCTCCTGCCACCCATGGGTGAGGAATCCCCAGAGCTCTGACTCACTGCAGCAGAATTCACCCGGCATCGTTATCCCCACAGGAGAAACTCCACAAAGACATTGAGCTTCTGAAGAAAGCAATGGAGAAGATTTCAAAGCTGGAATCCAAGGAGCGGAATAAACCGAACGACTGGAAAGTAAGTGTCTGCAGTTTGGGTTAATCTCTCATTTTATTTAAGTATTTTTAAAAATGTACAAGAAAATCACGATAAATATAGACAACAGCAGCATAGCGTTAAAACAAACAAACAAATAAATCCTGGTTCTGATTATAATCAGACTTTATTTCCAGAAAATGTTCAGCTTGAGGAATATGGTGGGAAATGGAAGGGTAAAAATGAACAAATCTACATGACACTTAACAGCAATGGGCTGATTTACACTGAATCTAAATGCGAAGGAGGCCCAGATAAATACATATTTTATTTGTCTGTATTTCTAGTGCAGAAGCCTCATGTGGATCAAGCCCACTAGTTCTAGAAACACATAGAAAGATACAGACCCAGACTTTTTGCTGTCTCACACTTTGTGTCAGCATTTACACTGGGGCAAAATCCGTGTAAATGTTGCCATTCTGATTTGGTCGATTTGACATGGACTGTGCTCACTGGGACAGCCCTGCTCTCACTCACACCAGTTCTACACTACTACAGCCCCATTAGCATTGATAGGGTTACTCCAGATTTACACTGGGTCAATCATGAGAGGGGAACCGGCCCCAGTGAGTCTAACGGAGTTACACACGTTTCAGGGGCAGCCTTTCTGTGCCATATTTAAGGCTGAAACACCATTTCAGTTTAAAGCTGACATTTACAGTGCTCGAAAATCCACAGATATACTCAGCTTGGCTTGACAATCGCTGTGTTTGTTGATGGACCAGTGCAGAATACGTGGGGCAAATGTAGGGGCATTTGGTGAAGGGGTTCTAGAGTCTCCATTCCCCACCCCCATATGATGATGTGTTTTTAGTTGCTAATTCTGTCCCACCTTGCCTCCTATGGACGTTTTGCATTTCCTGACGAATATCTAGTGTAAGGAAAGGATGGGGGGTGAACGGGGGTGGGGCTGTTTTTCCCCAAACATGAGTTTTGGGTTTATTGTCTCACGTGAGGGCAGAGTGAAGGATGCAATTGTTACTCGAGGGTGACTTGGGCCCAGATCCACACAGGGACTTGAGTGTTACAACACCAAAGCTGTAGGCACCTTGAAAATCGCTGAGTTAGGGGCCTCAGCTCCCTATACAATGACTGGGGGCAGGATGGTGCCTCTCTTACAGCTTTTAGCCCAGTGGTTAGAGCATTCACTTGGGAGGTGGGAGAGCCAGGGTAATTCTCCCCTAGGCCTGAGGGGCAGGAAGGATTTGAACAGAGGAATCTCATGCCCAGTCTCAGGACAGTATCTGAGAGGGAGGGGGAAGCTCAGTCTCTCCTGTTGAAAACGTTCCAGGAGACAGCAAGTGAGAATGGCTCTATAGTCCTGCGGGTCAGGTACACATCTAGGAAGTGGGAGACCCAGAATCCAGCCCCCCTGCTTCACAGGCTATTTAATTCTTTATCCAGAAATTATGGACTTGATGCAGGAACCCCCTGGTGTAATTTTCTGACCTGTGACATGCAGAGAGTCAGGTTAGATGATCACAATGGTCCCTTCTGGCCTTAAAATATGAATCTGTAAACATTTGTTCAGATCTCATGTACTTCATCGAAAATGGCCTGATACACTTGATAATTCTGTTGATATTTATGGGTTTGTTTTGTTATTAACTAAAGGAAAGAGTAAAGCGTTACAGACAGCGAATCTTGTCGGAATTTGAGAAACTAGAACTGCTTCTGCATGCGGAAAAGAAACTCTTTCTCCAGAGACTGGGGGAGGAGGAGATGGAGACTTTGAAGAAACTAAATGAAAATGTTACCAAACTCTCCCAGCAAAGCTCCTTGCTGCAACAGCTGATGGCAGAGATAGAGGAGAAGTGTCAGCAACTGGCCGCTGAGCTGCTGAAGGTGAGTTACACAAAGTTCCCCTTTTGTTTGGATTTTCCACAGCCATGGAAACAAACACAGAGTGTCTCCTGCTCCCCCAAAACGATTGTTGTTATTTACTGATTTATTATTTATGTATGTTGCACCACAGCTTTACAGAGTATTTCACAGTATTATTAGTAATATTTAGGCCAAATTGGCTCTCTAAACTTAGGGACCTAAGGGTAGAATGACCAAAGGCACCTAAGTCACTTAGGAAACTTCATCCCTTTTTCAAGAATTATTTAGGGCCAGATTTTCAGAGGTATTTAGGTGCCTAGAGATGCAGATCGGCACCTCCTGGGGTTTTCAAAAGCATCAGACGGGTTAGGCACCTAACTCCCATTGACTGGTTTTAAGGTTTCTCTCAGGGTAGCAGTCACCATGTGCTGGATGCTTTCCAATACCCAGAAAGACACAGCCCTGCCCCTACAAGATTTGCCAGTCAACCTGCCTAGCCTCTTACTTGGTGCCCATCACCGTTGTATCCGAGCACCTCCCAACATTGTCAAGGGCTGGCATCAGATAAAGATGTCTCTTCCCACAGTCAGCAGTTAGAAAACCCATTTTCACAGTAAGGTCGACACATTTTAGCCAGTATTTGAGGCCTCTAGAGACCAGTTTTACCATCACTTTTTGCAGTACAGTTGCTGTTTAACACCTGTGTAAGCACGATTAGACAGTGGCTTTTTCTAATCTTGTGATTTATTTTGGCAGCTCAGCTGACAGTGTCTGGAAAATCTGCACAAGATTTCTGCCAAAATAAAATTTCTCTTACTTTTGTTTTCAAATAATTAAAGCGCCATTTAGTAACTTGGTGCGCCCCGTTGTACCATTAGTGACTGGTGAGTCGTACCCATGTCTGCATTTCTCTGGGGCTGGCGTTGTGCCTCCGCGCCACTGTATTCATACGCCAATTCAGTTATTATCACCTAATTATAAGAAGTCCTCATGTAAGTCAGATCTGCAGGTGTTTTTCGTTCTGTAAAGTCTCAGGAAAAAGAGAAAATTAACCAGATATTCTGTGAAAACAGAACAGATAAACTGTTCAGCACTAACTCTTCCTTATCTACTTTTTCTCCTGTTAGGATGTAAAGGACACACTGGCCAGGTAAGATCCTATGTTCAGTTTACCATCAACGTATATCAAGCCCATTGCAATAGGACCAGAGCTGAGCGTCTGAGGGATAAGGGAATTTTGTTCTCTTTAGGAGTGAGCAGATGAGGCTGCAGGAACCAGAGCTCATTGCTGCTGAACTGAAGGATGCGTACAGAGTCCCTGGCCTGATGGAAATGCTGAGACAATTCACAGGTAAGTTAACGCTAAGGCAGCAGGGGATCTCTAGCTTTTCCTATCTGCAGCCTCCAAATTACCCATGTTTTTCCCATTCCTAAATCCACGTGCCAGATTCCTCTGGGCTCCTCCAGCCAAAGATACTAAAAGTGCTATAATATCTAGAGACCAATAGATTAATACTGGGCCCCCTAAGGAAAGGGAGCAGTTACAGTCAGAGATGCTACCTTTGATCATTGAACATTGGAAAAGCTTGTGAAGTAAACTTACCCACTCCTTATAACAATCCCATCAGTGCTCTGTCCCCCAGGGCTGTGAACTGTTAACATTACACTTGGCTCTTATATGGAGTTATTCAGCCAGAGCTTGCAAAGTGCTTTACAAAGGAGGAAGTTGCCATTGTCCCAAAGTTACAGAAGGGGAACTGAGGCACAGAGACATGGCCAAAGTCAGACCAGAGCCAGGAAGAGCACCAAGGTCTCTGGTCTGTTCAGTAAGAGGACCAGAGCAGCGTAAAAAGGCTCCAAAAGGCCTGGATCCAGCTGGTGGAGGATTTCTCCAGTGCAGGCAGTGCAGAGAACAGCTGCAGACTCACTCGTAAGCGCTGTTGTAGGGGTGTATGGGAGCTGGGACTGGGAACAAGATGGTTGTATCGTGGCCATTCTGGGCCTCGCTGCTGCCCATAGGACCCAGGGAATGGCTGCTGTAACTAAAGGCATCAGCAATACCAGAACAATTCACTCGTACTATGAAATAAGAGCGCTGACGTGGGACGTTACACCGGTATAACACGAGCGGTTTAAATTCCTACCTTGTCTTGTACTGGTGTAACCTTCCCCTGCAGACAAGTCCTGAGTTAAACTGGGGGCTTCTTTGGCATCCAGAATAGGCAGGATCAGGAAGATGTAGGAGGCGCCTTAAAGCTGCCTTCACCGTCACATGCCCCTGGGCTGCAGGTACGGAGCACAGAATCTCACCCTGAGAGTTTAAGCCATGTCTATGCTAGCACTTATGTCAGCAAAATTTGTATCACTCACAAGTGTGAGACAAACACATCCCTGAGTGACATAAGTTTTGCTAGCATGAGCGCTCGTGTGCACAGCGCTGTGTTGGTGGGAGTCGCTCTCCTGCCGACACAACTACAGCTGGTTACTGAGCTGGTTTTATTGTGTCAACAGGGAGCTCTCTCCCAACAGCGTAACGTGGCTGCACGAGCGATCTTACAGTGGCACAGCTTTATCTGTTCAGCTGTGCCACGGTCAGCTTGCTAGTGTAGACGTGGCCTAAATCATGGAGCGCAATTACGTGGCAAGTCTTTAATAGAGGATCCCACACTTCGTTGCTTACATAGGTCCAGTGGGACATCCAGATGGGCTCCTCAAACCCACCCCCTAACTTCAGATGGGTCCCTCTCCCCACCCAAGCTCTGGCCATAACCCTACTGATTTTCACCCAAAGCAGGAGAGCTATGATCAGAGTGGGGAGGTGAGGGGCCTGCCTGCAACAGGGGGGTGACAAGTCCACTGAGGGTCTGGCTGAAGTGAAAATCAAGAGCTTGATGTTGGGAAAAGTCTCATGTTATAAACACAAAGGGTTTGTTTACATGGCCCGGGGCAGCGAGTCTCAGAGCCGGGTGAGAGACTTGGGGTTTGCTCCATGTCATTAAAATTAGCTGTGTAGACATGGCTGGAGCTTAGGCTCTGGGGTGTCTGACATGCGGTCCCTCAATCTCTGCTGCTGCAGATGCCCCTCGGTGTCTAAATACTGACACGGGCCTGGGCCAGAGCGTGTGAGTGAGAATGACTCTGCAGCCCAGTGGGTCAGGCCCCACCCAGGAGCCCCAGATCCCAGCCCCCCTGGTCCAGTGACCCTGTAATTATTGATCCGTAACCACAGTGACGGGAGGGGTGACGGCCCCTGGCACAGTCATGTCTGAGCTGTGTCAGTGCCTGGTGCAAACACCCAGTGTAGACGCTGCGCGGGTGTGAGCTGGGACTGGCACCCGGTGCAGCTTCTTCCAGATGGGAGGGGGCAGTAAGTGGGGAAATGCCCCCTCCCCTCCCCACTGCCCCGGCCTCATCAGCAACAGCCCCTGGTTCCCCCAGCACCAGTTACACTCCCCAATTCCAAGCCCCCCACTGCCCTGCCCCTGCCCAGTGAGCCCAGCCCAGACACCCTGCCGGTGCCGGGGGAGGGGTTGGGCCAGGAGAGGGGAGGGGCTGGCTGTGGGGTTTGCTTGGCTGGAAGGTAGTGCCCGTGGGGCTGTCCGGCATGGAGAATCCCAGCTGCGCCCTCTGGGGCAGGGCTATCCGGCCAGTCTGTGTGGGGATGGCACCGACCTGCTCTTAGCAACAAACCAGCCGCACACGGCCCCAAAGCAACAGAGATTCCCTGGGGCCTGCCCCTCCCTCACCCTTCTCTGCCCCCCTGGTGCCACCCATCTCCTGCTCCCCCTCTGCCCCTGGCTCCTGCCCCCCCTTACCCATCCCTCACCCCTGGGCCCACCTATCCTCTGCCTCTGTCCTCCCCCTTGCACCACCCCCCATCTCCTTTCTGCTTCCCTGGGCCCCTATCCCTCACCCCCCTTTGCCTCCCTGGCAGATGCCCTTCCCCTCCACCCACCTCTCCCCCCTGGAGCCTACCCTCACTATCCCCCTGCCTTCCTGGCACCGACCCCTCTTCCCCTTCCTCCTCTGCGTCCTGGTGCCCACCCCCAGCCCCTGGCATCCACCTCTCCTTCCTTCTCTGCTCCCATGTCTCCAACCCCTCCCCTTGCCTCCCTTTCTCCCCAGCTGTCACCCCTCCCCTCACCCTTTCTATTACCCTTCCACCCACCCTTTCCCTTGCCCTCCCACCCAGTGATGACCCCCCCCTCGATCACCCCATGGCACAAGCCCCTGCCCTCGCCCCCTGCCACCTTCCCCTTCCTTATCCCCAACCAGCCCCTGCCCTGCCCCTCACCCCCTCTGGTCCCCTGGTGCCAGCCCCTCCCTTCACTCCTCTGACCCCCTGAGGCCCCTCTCTACCCTCACCCCATCTTCCCCCTGGTGTCCACCCCTTCCCTTGCCCCCCATTTGCCCCTGCTGTCCGTGCCTCCCTCACCCCCTTTACCCTCTGGGTCCCACCCCTCCCCTCATCCACCCTCTTCCCCCCTGGTGCCCACCCCTCCCTGCGTTGCCCTCTGCCCCCATAAGGCTGCCCTTTGCCACACCCCTCTCTGCCCCACTTGTGCTCCCCTGCTCCATCATCCCCCCCATTCTACCCCAGTACCCGACCCTCCCCACCTGCCCTCCTTGCAGCCAGCCCCTACACTCACCCCGCCCCTCCCCCGGGCCCTGGCACCCACCCCTACTATCCTCACTTTCTCCCCATTAACAACTGCCCCTTTCCTTCCTCCCCTGGTGCCCCCTGGAGTCTGTCTTTACCCTCTCTCCCCTCTGCCCCCCGGGCACCTGCCCCTCCCCTCACCCCCCCTTGTCACCTGTGCCTTCCCACGCGCCCCCTTTGCCCACCTGGTGTGCGCTGCTCCCACTGAGATCCCTCTGCCCCGCCTGCCTGCCCCTTCCCTCACCCCCTCTAGTGTCCTGGAGCCAGCCCCACCTTTCACTGCCCCTCTGCCCCCTGGAGCCCACCCCTCTCCTCCTTCCCCCGCCCCTTGGAGCCCCTTATTCCCTCACAACTCTCTGCCCCTGGTGCCTACCACCCTCTCCCTCTTGACGTCTGCCCCTTCTCTTGCTCCCTTGTTGCCCCTGGGGTCTGCCCCTTCTCTCCCCTCCCCCATCTCCCTGTTAGTGCCCACCACACCCCTCACCCACCATGTCTCTGTGGTGCCTGCCCCACCCCTCACCCCCTTTGTCCCCTTGTCACTTGCACCGTCCCCCGCCCCATCCTTGGCCCACTTGGTGCCCCCCAATCTCCTCGTGACCCCTCTGCCACTGGGGGCTGCCCCTTCCCCCGCTCCCTCTAGTCCTCTGGGGCCAGCCCTCCCTTTCACTCCCCCTCTACCTCCCTGGGGATCCTCTTTCCCTAGCCACCCTGACACTCACCCCTCCCATCACCTCATTCTGCCCCCTGGCACCTGCCCCAGCCCTCTGCCCTCCAGTGATCACCCCTGCCCCAGACACCCCTGCTGCCCCCGGTTCCTGCCTCACTCTGTGCCTCTGGCGCCTGCCGCACTCCTCTTTCCCCCAGCCCTTGCACATGACCCTCTTCACTCCCCTCTGCCTCCTAGAGCCCCCCATCTCCTCATTCCCCTGCCCCTTGGAGCCCCCCATTGCCTCACACCCCTTTGCCACCCCTTCCCTTGCTTCCCTGTGCCCCTGGGACCTGCCCCTCCCTGCACCCCCCTCTGTCCTCCTGGTGTCTGCTCCTTCCCTTCCCCCCACTGCCCTTGTGCCTGCCCCTCCCCTCTGCCCCTCCTCTGCCTCTCGCAGCATCAGCCTGTCCCCTCCCCCGTCCCTGGGCTGCCCTCCCTGCCCTGCCCCTGCTGACACCTTCCAATCCCACCCCTCCCCCGCTCCTGCTCTGCTTCCCCTCAAGTTCGCTCCCATGGGCAGAGGGGCCCTGACTCCCCTTAACGGGCAACAACCCCCCCCAGCGATTAACGGGGCCGCAGGTTAATTTCCCTTTGATCCCCGTGACCAGCCCCTGCCCCGGCCCTGACTCTGTGACTCTCTCCCCAGTGGACGTGACTCTGGATCCAGACACGGCAAATCCCAAACTCGTCCTGTCTGAGGATCGGAAACGTGTGAGCCACGGAGTCGCATGCCAGGATCTGCCCAACAACCCTGAGAGATTTGATTATTGGCCCTTTGTGCTGGGCGTTGAGGGGTTCCCGGGCGGGAGGCATTACTGGGAGGTGGAGGTGGGAGACAAGCCTAGATGGGACCTGGGGGTTTGTAGGGAATCTGTGAGCAGGAAGGGGAAGGTCACACTCTCACCTGAGGATGGATACTGGGCCGTGGGGCTGTGGGATGGGAAATACGAGGCCCTCACCTTCCCTCCAACCCCTCTCCCCGTGAGCATCAGGCCCAGCCGGGTGGGGATTTTCCTGGACTATGAGGCAGGCGAGGTCTCATTTTACAATGTCACTGACAGGTCCCAGCTCTTCACTTTCACTGACACCTTCTGCGGGACGCTTCGCCCTTATTTCTATCCTGGTTACAGTGTTGAGGGTAAGAACGCAGCTCCTCTGATCATCTGCCCGGTCCCAGCCCAGGCTGGAGGAAATCTCTGTCCCTGACAGCGACACCCGCGGCAGAGACTGTCCCCTCCCAGCGCTGAGCAGCCCCCAGGCCTGTGCCCAGGGGAGGGGCTAAAGGGCATCACCCGCCCCCTCCTCCCGCCACCCGCCCCTCAGTTCTCAGCACCAGGCCTGTTCACCTGCGGGCGGGGAGAGGGGCAGAGAAGGGGGTTAGGAGGAGCCAGTTGCTGGGTGCGTTGGGTGGGGTGATGCTGAGGGGGAGGGGAGGGGACTGCAGCAGCAGGAAGGGAAGAGCTCTGGGTAATGTAACAAGGGGAGAGGAGGAAGAGCCCCTGGCAGAAACGGCGGGGAAGAGGGGTGAGGGGGAGCCCAGTGAGTGTGACAGGGCCAGTGAATGGAGGGGAAGGTCCCGGCATTTCCTGCCCTGGGGGCAGGGGTGAGAGTGCCAGGGCCCTGCTGTACGGGCCGCTCTGCGCTGCAGCCTCAGCCTGTGGGGGGAGCTGGTCCCAGCGCGATGGGGGGAGGGTGGGGAGAGCTGGGGGAGGGGATTCGGTAGCTGGGCCAGGAGAAGGGGGGTGAGAGCCCAGCCCCAGGGCTGTGTGAGCGAGGGGCCAGGCTGGGGAATGGGAACTGCTCTCGGGAAGAAGCCCAGGAAGCTCCCCGCTGCAGTGCGACAAATGGCAAAATTGTATTTCGCGAGAATGTGTGTCCCCGCTGTGTTTCTCCCATGTAGATGGCAGAAGAGTAAACCTGTGACCACTGCATTGTGCGCATGCTCACCGCATTCAGCATTCAGCAAGCATTCTGCAAGGAATGACACACAAATTCACAGAAAAAGTGTGCCCCCGCTTCTCATAGCCTGTATCACTTTTTCCCCTCTCCTCTTTCTACTGGACCACTTCTTCACATTTCTTGACACACAAAATCATGGGAAAAAATGTGCCCCCGCTTCTCATAGCCTGTATCACTTTTTCCTCTTTTCTCTTTCTACTGGACCACTTCTTCACATTCCTCCCTCTCCTTCCCAATTGTATTTGTACACATTACTTGCTCCCATGTAAGCTCCTTTACATTTTCCTCTCTAGGATTTCAGTTTTCCCTTTTCTTTGTTTGTATTTGCATTTGTGATATGTATTTACCTTGATCCTCTATTATGCTGTATTTAATTCCTATAGGGGTGTTTCATGTTATGATGCTCTGGCCCCTATTTCCAAGCACTTCATCTATATTAACTTCTTGTTCCACGTCAGTGCTCAACTTACAATTAGAGCACAGATTTCACCTCCTCTAGTGTGTTTCACGACAACCTGCCACAAGAAGCTTACATGTAAGGTTTATGGAAATCTTCTCTGTGTATCACATAGAAACTCAATATGTGGGTACTTGTAATCCCAAAGTTTTATTACGTTCTTTACTTTTATACTGTCTGGTGGGTGGGAGTATATTCCTCCTGCTATACTGCCATTAATGCAGCGTGGAGTTGCTATCCAGAGACATTCTATGATATATTTTGTTAATTGTACAGTTTTTGTTGATTGTGTTATATGCTTTCTTTCCAGTAGAGCCCTCCCGCCCCTCCCCCCCGCCAACCTTTTGTCAAATTACAATTCTTTTATTCCCTGTTATTTCTTTATCCCATGTCGAAGTTTCAGTTTCCCCTATAGTATCAAGAATTTTTTTTAAAACTTTTATTGTACACAACTGTATAGAATCAAGAACAATGAGTTCTTTTTAAAGTATTCAAAAACAGGTACATAAACATATGAATCTGAGTTATGAACATCTTCTTTCCTCTACTGGCTTGGACAGTAATATCAAACTTTCCTATTCTCCATTGATATGCCAGATATGTCACTCCAACATAACTCAACATAACTCCAACATAACTCAAAAATTTATTTTGAAACAACAGTTATACAATGTATGAACTAGGCACACTTTTTGCACTTGTACTCCTTGTGCTCATCATGTAGGATTTCTTCATTTATTCCTCCAGGAATGCAGAGAACATGTGCCCACCTCTTACAGGAGCCACACTGGACCTGTGATAAGTAATAATGAGAATATGAATGAAATCACTGGCCAGATAATGAGAAATGTAATTTCTCTTGACTGGTACTACTCCATAAATAATATTTATTATACGTATAATCATTACTGAGGAGATTGCTCTCATCGTTGGTGACACAGTACTGCACTCGAATTAATACAAGAATACTGAGCCTTAGGTAGGGTATTGAGTGCGGTGTATGTGCAAGTCTTGTGATATTGCTCCATCATATTAGTTCGTGTTTTCAAAAAAACCGAACGTAACTTACATATTTGCTCCAACATGGAGTGTGTCTGTGTGTGTGTGTGTGTGTGTGTGTGTGTGTTTGTGTGTGTTCCTGAGATGTCAGTAATATTTCGGTCATGTAGACATTGAGCTGTGCCACAGACAAAGTGGAAGGGAACCCCCCCATGAAATCCACAACGGCTACAGCTCAGAAGCAACCCTGAACTCAGCTCTGTACACCACTCGCCACACAGTGGATGGGCACCTGGCCTGAGATAAGCATCCCTGCGCTGCTCAAGGCCTGCCCCATCCCCAGCCAACCCGCCTCCATTACCCTCAGTTCATGAGGTAGGGTGGCTTGAGGTGGCTCCTGTGTCAGAGTAGATGTAGCTTGTTAATCAGCTATCAGTACATTTGTATTATTAATGTTGTTATGTCATGTACTGTCCTTACTGTTATCATCATATGTTCTTATCGGGGTTCTTATTGCTTATCGCTGCTAGTGGTGCACTTGTTTTACCTACTGTTACTGTGTGGCTTGTAGTCGAAAACAGTAGCAACCACATAAATTATTTCTTGTTTCTTACCATCATGCAATCTTTCTTCTGTGTGCAAGTGATGAAGCTGCAGTATATGCAGTAGTCCTCCACGCTGTCTGAAAAATCAATACAGGTTTTCGTAAGGATGCTTACGTTGTGACCTAAATGCTACATATACACATCTTGTCACTTAAGCAACAGGTTCTGAAATATATTCGTTTGTACTGTATAAGAATATTTTTACTCTGCAGCTCAGAATACTTTTCTAGAACTCTCACTATACTTACTGCTGGTGGATCTAACAATCAAAGTACATATACGTGTTCTGTCAGGAGGAACAATTCATCGCATCCACATTGTACATCTCTTCTACACATTATTCAGACACTGTCACCATGACAGGAGCAAACCTGAGAGATACCCACTGAACTATTCACATAATAACCACTTACATTCCCGTTGTCTTACCATACCCTGTGTCCTCAGTCGGTATATGTAACACAGTTATTACCTGACTCCTGCAGTAAACAAATTGCTATTTTTCTTCGAAAGGTATTCATGGCCTCTTCCGTTGTTTCCACGGTACTGATGTCTTCTTCCGCTAAATAACTTTCTGCAAACTATGATAACTTTTATTTAGAAAATACATCATTATAACACAGCGATACAAGTTATTAAAACTTTGTCTTCAGTACCCTTAGGATGAGTGGTCCACAGTTGTGCCCATCACTTTGTGCCTTGTGTTCCAGCACCTTTGTTTTCCAGCCTATGGTGACTTTACTTCTGTCTCTGAACAGGAAGGCTCTGAATTGGTGGAGAGAACAATAGCATGATGTATCACTGTATCCTGCTTTTCCTCATCCTACATATGTAGGACTTCTTTCCTTCTTGCTTTAGTGAATGCTTTCAACAGGTTCATACTCACATAGATACATTCCTTTCCACGTGATCATGTCAGTTTTATGACACCTACCACTTTTTCCCCTGTCTGCCATGTGGCAAACAAAACATTATGTATCATGCTACATACCCACCCCTCTTTAAGGAAGCTACTATGACAATATTACCCAGGTAGTTACTGTTCTGCAAAGTACTGTCACACGTATAGACACTGTGACCTCTGTACAGACTTAGGTTCTAATCACCTCCAATTCTTCAGCAATTCTTCAACATATGTCCTCTCCTGACATAAGGGGTCAATTATCAACAACTCTTTCTTGGCCATCAATGCTATCTGACAGTGTAAAGACAGAGATGTTAACAATTATTGCCAATATCATTTTTTCAAACACTGCATAATGCCTTCTCAGAAAAGTAATTCAAGATTTCCTCACTGGCAGTGTATCACTATTACGTATCTGTACATCATGTTTTGCAGTCACTCCTGTACAGCAGGATAGACCACAGTTGTAACATTTACATGCAGAGCATCGTAACCATCTCTGCACAGTAACCGCTCTTTTAGATTAATACTCTGCATTTCACCACCTCCAAAGAAGTTTTGGTTTCCTACATTGCAATGGGACTTTGTGAAGTAATGAATTTCAACATTGTACCTCACTGTGACAAAGCAGTGTGTTTAAGTTTTCGCACTGTAATTAATGTAGTGCATACTATCCCAAACTCTAGCAAACAAAAACATCTTACCCCAATCACCCAATGGTTTGATGAGTTGAAAGGAAGCAGCACTATATCCTTCGTTATCATTTCTCTCTGTGTTCAGTGCAAAAAATAGAAGAGAAATGGCAATGACCCAAATGAGGCAATGTGGATTACACTACCACTCCAAATGTCCTTAGAGGGCTACTATTACTCAATCTTCCACATAACCTGACATTTCACGGTTTGTCGCACGGGTCTTCACTGACTGTCACTACATTTTCTTTCCCCATAGTGGTCAACAGACAGTTCATTCTTACCGTCATGGAAAAGCGTGATCTTGCTGTGCCATCGAGAATGGTAGTTGAAATGACGGATGCGATGGCTTGTACCTGCTGACACTCAAGAAGATTTAGGTGATGCATTGCTCATTCTAGCACACAAACGGCATTCTTAACTGCATTCGTTCCTAAACACATCCATCCATCCATACACGCAATCAATCGTCACTGTTAGAAATACTTCATATACACCAGTAGATAACACTGTTCTTTGAAATGTGGGACTTATAGCTAGAGTGCATGTCAAACATCTGGTAACACTCATTCGGTCAAGTAATGACAGTGTGGCATACAACTCAAAGTACTTCCTAGTACGTTTCATAGCAGCAAGAATATTGCAATCATGAGACTACATTTTCAGAGTTACACTTTGAGGAAACTTGCACTTCAATTTCTCCGTTCACCATGCTCATAGTTCTATGATCCATTTCTATGCGCTGTCTAGGTACACCATCCTACCTTTTGACTTGCTTGCTTGACCACACAAAACAAATATGCATCAATAACCTACAAAATACGAACAACAGAAACGGTTCTTGCACCATCTATTCTTCTGCATTCAGGTATTACACCTTTTTTTCTGTTGCTGCCAATTACCTCATCGGCCAGCCATTGTCCTGGCTTCAGGCCATAAAATGAAATGCCATAAAGGCTGATATTTCCAACTCTGGCCTCCACTCGGCTTCCATCGCGGTCAGTCTGCAGTAATCGTACTATAAGAGACGGTTAGAAACACATCAGGCATGTTCATTGCTCATTTTCTCTCCATACCACAATAGTGAGTGCGTCTATTCTTTAAGGAAACGTTGACTTTGGGTCCAAATCAAGCTTACTTTAAAATACTTTACAACGATTGGTTCTGGTTCTTACCTTTCTGAAACCATTCTCTGTCTTCCTCAACCTCCATACATGGGTCATCAACGTCACTGTCCTCCTCACTGTCAATTGCTTTCAATACACATTCCTCTTCTTCCATCTTGAGTACATCAATGCTCCTTTTGAAGCAGTCACCACTGCTGTCACATTCATCACCGCTGTTTAGAACCAAGTTTTGTGGGGGACTGTTTTTTGGAATGTCGTCAACAGCAGTTTGTATTTTGACGTTGTCCTCTGAGATGTTCTCAGAGACTACTTGTGCAGGTCCTTTAAAGGCTTTCAAGTGGCCTATACTGTACATGGTTCCTAAACGTTTCCCAGACATGGTTTCCAGTGTCACTCTTTTACCCACTACACTGGTAAGTTTGTATGGTCCCCGATAGGTAGGTTCCAGCGACCCTCCCTGTCTTGTTTTCCTTCTTGCATTCAGCAACAGAACACTCTGCCCAACCTCAAATGTAGTTTTTCCAAATATTGAAATGTCTTTTACTATACTGTCTTTGTTGTCTTTCTTGTGCTTTCGAAATATTTTTCAAGCACAATGCTGCATCCGCTTCTTTTTGTGATAGAAAATCTTTCCTGTACTGCTGTACGTCTTCTTCAGTGGGTAGCATGACCTCGGGAAGCTTTGAAAAATAAAGGTCATGGTGTTCTATTACTAAGACTAATAGTCACACAGTAACAAGTTTGAAATAAAAGTTACGGCCATCAAAGACACGTACCGTATAATTTTCTTGAACTTGGTCTGCAAATAGCGCTTCCCGTCCCATCATTAGTAGCATTGGTGACATTTTGGTACTCATGTTGGGTTTTGAGCGCAGTGAAAACAGAATGGCTGGAAGATACTCATCCCAAGTATTAAGTTTATTGCCAACACACTTGGCCAGTCCTCTGTTAAGAAAGGTCTTCGATGTATTTTTAAAATAAAGCAAGGGTTAAATCACTGTTTTTGGATTCAATGTATACATAACCGAAGTGGTGCACGGACGAAATGTTATAAGAACACCGTTATTGTACACAATAACCAAATGTGCTTTATAGGTGTGCTATCCGACACGGTTCCCGAGGAACTGTCAGGACACAGCTGCTGTGCAGTGTCGCCTTACAGCATTGGGACACAGTAGATAGACTGTGTAAATGTTGAATGGTGCGATTCACCTTCTCGCATGGCCTGTCCAACTCCCCTTTGACACTGTTCTTGCTTAAAATCCCTATACTTACTTTTTGATGGAATTGTTTGTGCTTTCAGCAAGTCCGTTTGTTTGAGGGTGATAGGGGCTGGTGAAGCTACGCTGAATGTTAAATCTCTTGCAAAGTTCTAGGTTCAACTGTAAAAAAATTTTAAACAAATCTATGTAAATATACACCCATTAAAAGGAATGCTACTTTTCCTAATATGCATAGCTGTTATCTGCTACCGCTTAGCTGTCCTAGCCGTGCTGTCAAAAGTATATCCGGCAATAACATGTTGTGGATAAATAAATTTCTGATGTAAAAGACCATGGTTACCTCCCAGGAACTGAATGTCTTCGAGATGTGTTTCAGATATGGAGTCCAATGCAGCCGATTGTGGCAACGGAGACCCTAATTACCCTCAGGCACTTCTTGAGGCCAACACCGACTGCGGGGACAGAGGGTGCATATGGAACCCTTCTTCTGGGACGTAAGGTTTATTTTCTGCTCCCCGGGAACTCTGTGCGACTGAGGCCGGCGGTTCACACACACCATTCGCCAAGTTAGGGAAGGATTAAAGGCAGAGAATCCTAGCATGACACGGAAAGTGAAACCGAAATGATACATAATATTACAGTGTGAAATACTGCACTTCAGTATTCAACAGTGCACAGTACAGGACAAGTAAATCAGTATGCACAAATAATCAGACCTAAGATGTAAAAATTGAAAGTTCTTTCCAGACTATGTGGTCTGATACGTAGAGAAAAGTTGTGGTTAGTGCTGAACATTGGCATACTGTCAAGTACTTTGCAATGGATATGAGCTCGCACTGGAAGTAGAACTGTCAGCAAGCTGAGAACAGGGAACGTCTGTATCCACACCGATGCCTGCCCAAGAAAAGGTGGCTGGTTACGCAACCTTTCTCTGACCAATCCACATTCCATAAACATTATCAGGGAAACAAAAGTATTCTTCATCATCAAGCATCAGAGACATAGGAGACTGTTTTAATACACAGTAAGAAGAGCTCCTGAAAGATATCTGTACCGTATTATTAAACTCTGATCCACGATCTGTCAGAATCCATTGAGGACATCCATATCTAAGGCACAATTTCCATATCTTCCTTGCCACCACAGAAGAAGACTTATTTCGAAGTGGAAATGCTTCCACCCATTTGGAAAAATAATCGAGCACTGTCAGAATATACTTGTATCCTCTCTTTGCCTCAGGCATTGTCCCTATTAAATCCATTCCAAGCAATTCCCATAACTGAGTAACCTATGTGCAAAGGAACAGGCGTGAGTCACACTTGTTATGTATGGTACAGTCCTGTTTTCAGAAGCCCATTGTCAATATGATCCTTGAACACAGTTATGTGGTTCAAAGAGCCACTCAAACGTAACATACCACTGTACCAACTGTGACAACATAAAGAGAAAGCAGGAAGGACAGATATGAGATGTGGGGAAATGGAAAAGAAGGCATGAATGGGAGAAGAAGAAAGATAATAAAACACAGTGTAGCGGGGATCCCATGACAGCTTATAAAAAAAAATTATATTTATCTCCACTATCCATATTCATGGCACATGTTGCATAATAAACAAGGTGTTTTCGGACACAAATGTGGAACAGGACTCATGATACCGAGTACTGTCGGACACTGTTCTGAAAGGATATGATAATGATTATTAAGGGACTTGGACAGGAATGTATCTCCCAGAGAGCCTGTTGTCATAAACAATCTTAGTTCCAGAATGACAATGCAAGGCCATATAACAATTGTTATGCACAGAATGAGCACTATGAAAGTTTCACCTTAATGCTTTTCAGGGTGGAATCAGCAGTCAGAACCTTTCCCAGTCTCTGGCAATCCGGACACTGTGCAACCTACATTAGATCAAATAGTATGATGACAGTAACCTCGTTTCCCATGTACAGAAACAGTTTGCCTTTTTCCCTCTAATTGCATACATCATATTTCTGTGAAATGATAGAATATACCCATTCTGCTATGTCACTGGTCATCACTGGCCAATAGTATCTGGAGCCCATAGCAAGTCTAGTTTTGTTAATTCC
>VOCO01037365.1:0-15041 GCA_007922225.1 Emydura subglobosa
CAATCTACCCCATCCTCCAGATCATTAATGAAGATGTTGAACAAAACAAACATCAACTTTTCCTTTCAGTTGCAACACAAAACACAGCTACACAGCCAAATTGGACAATTGCAGAATCTATCCTCCCTTGTGTGAAACCATTGATTTATAAAAACGTGCCAGAACTGGGACTTTGACATCAGCTATTCCATTCCCTATCAACCTAAGAATTAACATATTTGACTTAATTATTGCACTGGAGCTAGGTTAACACAGTATGTGAGTTAGAAAAGGGGAGCAAAGAGGATGCGGCGAATTATAGAGCAACTTCAATACCTGGAAAGATACTCAAACAAATTACTAAACAATTAATTTGTAAGCATCTAGAGAGTAATAGGGTACTAAGCAGTGATCAATTTGTAATGCAGGAGATGCCGGGGCTAAGGTCCAGCAAGCCTGGCACAAATTAAGCACTGGTTAGAAGGAATAGTAAGCATGGATTTGTCAAGAGTAAATACCACCAAACCAACCTACTTTCATAGAATCATAGAAGATGAGGGTTGTAAGGGACCCAAGGAGGTCATCTAGTCCAACCCCCTGCTCAAAGCAGGACCAACCCCGACTAAATCATCCCAGTCAGGGCTTTGTCAAGCCACCCCTTAAAAACCTCTAAGGATGGAGATTCCACCACCTCCCCAGAGAACCCATTCCAGTGCTTCACAACCATCCTTCTCCACCCTCCTCCTTCACCACCTGAAAAAGATTTTCCTAATATCCAACCTAGACCTCCCTCACTTCAACCTGAGACCCTTCCTCTTTGTTCTGTCTTCTGCAATCCTGAGAACAGCCTAGCTCCATCCTTCCTGGAACACCACTTCAAGTAGTTGAAGGCTGCGATAAAATCTCCCCTCACTCTTCTCTTCTGCAGACTAAACAAGCCCAGTTCCCTCAGCCTCTCCTCAGAAGTCATGTGTCTCAGCCCTCTAATCATTTTTGTTGCCCTCTGCTGGACTCTCTCCAATTTGTCTACATAATTCCTGTAATGGGGGACTCAAACCTGGACACAATACTCCAAATGTGGCCTCACAGAGAAGAATAATCACATTGACAGAAGACATTGAGGCTTCTCCTCTGTTAAAGTACATTACACCTTATTAATTTAACTGGGGTATAGACACACTTCCCTCCAAACACAGCATTGGATTGTTTTGTAATAAAAGTAAATAATTTTATTAAACAAAGCACTTTGTTAAGTGATACCAAGTAGAAGGAATACAGGCAAGCAGGGGTACAAACAATCAAAAGTAAAACTACATGTGCTAATATCTAAGATCGAATTTAATATGTTACAGCCTTTGTACAAGATAGGTTCCTCTCCAATATGCCTTTCCCAGCAAAGGCTAATTAGCATTCAGTCAGGATTCCAACAGGTTCCAAGGCATTGGTTTTCCTTGTCTCCTGTCTTTATAGTTCAGGAAATGCATTCTTCTGAAACATATCCCCGAATAAAGTCCCTTTTCCCTGCTGGCTGGCTGGGATATCCTCCATGCTGCCTTCTGCCCTGCTGGTGATTGGTACAATGCAAATGATTTCTTCCTGCAACTTTTGATACAAATTAATAGTTCATTGAATTTGGCCACATCTTTTTCCTTTATTTGGAGAAAACCTGGTTAACGACTCACCCTTACATTCCGGTTTTAAACTTCTTTTAGTCAGACTTAAAAGCATATTATCAGTGAGTATCCATAATTCCACATGCAGCATTATCACTTGCATTTCTTAATGATATTATTGACTACCGTGTTATCAATTATTAAATGATACCTCACAGGGCATATTTTGTACAAATATTATTGCAGTAGTGTGTGGGGTGTGAATACCGGGATGCCCAGATTCACAGTGGGTGCACGATTGGTTGAAAGACCATATTCAAAGAGTATTTTTCAAATTTGGAGGATATGTCTAGTGGAGAAGATAATAAGTTTTCCCACCAGAAGACCTTGCATAGAAATAGCAATAGATTCATTCCCTGTGCAGATGGCCAGGAAGGGAGGAGAAGAAGAGAGATAACAGACTCTAACTAAAATTCACACCAATTAATAGAAACAAAGTTTGCCCTTGCCTTGATCCCATTCCCTGTAATTTAGGCCTTACTACTTGTCCAGCTTTTAACTCTTTACTCTCGTATAAAAACAGACTTCAGCGAGAAACTGCAGAGCTGGAACTCATATGCGAACTTGACACAATCAAACTGGGTCTGAATAGGGACTTGGAATGGTTATCTCAGTACAAGAAGTAATTGTCACTGTTCACACATTCTCACCTTCTAATCAGTGGTTGTGCATAGGCCTCATCTACCCTAATTGAATGGACTTTGTTAGCACTTGCCCTCCCCATTGTTGTATCTTACCCTTGGATGTATATATATACCTCTTATCTGTGATTTCCATTTCATAGAATCATAGAATCATAGAGTTGGAAGGGACCTCAGGAGGTATCTAGTCCAACCCCCTGCTCAAAGCAGGACTAACCTCAGCTAAATAATCCCAGCCACGCTTTGTCAAGCAACATCTTAAAAACCTCTAAAAATGGAAATTCCACCACCTCCCTAGGTAACCCATTCCAGTGCTTCACCACCCTCCTAGTGAAAAACTTTTTCCTAATGTCCAACCAAGACCCCCCCCATTGCAACTTGAGACCGTTGCTCCTTGTTCTGTCGTCTGCCACCACCGAGAACAGCCTAGCCCCATCCTCCCTGGAACCTCCTTTTAGGTAGTTAAAGGCTGCTATCAAATCCCCCCTCATTCTTCTCTTTTGCAGACTAAACAAACCTAGTTCCCTCAGCCTCTCCTCATAAGTCTTGTGCTCCAGCCCCCTAATCATTTTTTTTGCCCTCCGCTGGACTCTCTCCAACTTCTCCACATCCTTTTTGTAGTGGGGGCCCAAAACTGGACACAATACTACAAATGCTGCCTCACCAATGCCAAATAGAGGGGAATGATCACTTCCCACGATCTGCTGGCAATGCTCCTACTAATGCAGCCCAATATGTTATTAGCCTTCTTGGCAACCAGGGCACACTGCAGACTCATATCCAACTTCTTATCCACTGTTACCCCCAGGTCCTTTTCTGCAGAACTGCTGCCTAGCTCGTCGGTCCCCAGTCTATAGCTGTGCATGGGATCCTTCTGTCCTAAATGCAGGACTCTACACTTGCCCTTGTTGAACCTCATCAGATTTCTTTTGGCCCAATCCTCCAGTTTGTTTAGGTCCTTCTGTATCCTATCCCTACCTTCCAGGGTATCTACCACTCCCCCCAGTTTAGTATCATCCGCAAACTTGCTGAGGGTGAAATCTACCCCATCCTCCAGATCATTAATGAAGATGTTGAACAAAACTGGCCCCAGGACCAACCCCTGGGGCATTCCGCTTGTGACCGGTTGCCAGCTAGAGATGGAGCCATTGATCACTACTCGTTGAGCCCTATGCTCTAGCCAGTTCCCTATCCATTTTATAGTCCATTCATCCAACCCATACTTCTTTAACTTGCTGGTAAGAATACTGTGAGAGACAGTAACAAAAGCTTTGCTAAAGTCAAGGTATATCACGTCCACCGCTTTCCCTACATCCACAGAGCCAGTCACTTCTTCATAGAAAGCAATCAGGATGGTCAGGGATGACATTCCCTTGGTGAATCCATGTTGACTGTTCCTGATCACCTTCCTCTCTTCCAAGTGCCTTAAAATGGATTCCTTGAGGACCTGCTCCATGATTTTTCCAGGGATTGAAGTGAGGCTGACCGGTCTGTAGTTCCCTGTATCCTCTGTCCGCCCTTTCTTGAAGATGGGCACTATATTTGCTTTTTTTCCAGTCATCAGGGACCTCCCCCTGTTGCCACGAGCTTTCAAAGATAATAGTCAGTGGCTCTGAAATTACATCAGCCAACTCCCTCAGCACCATCGGGTGCATTGCATCCGGCCCCATGGACTTGTGCATGTCCACATACATGCATCTGACGAAGTGGCTTGCAGCGCATGAAAGCTTATGTGTTAGTCTTTAAGGTGCTACGGGACTCTCGTTGTTTATACAGACACATAATGAAATCACAGTCCAAGGAAAGGATGAACCTTTAATCCTTAGTGGATAACCTCTATCCTGTCAGTTTCCACAGGGAAGCTTTGATCTCCTTGTTTCTCATGCTACAGATGATGGGATTCATTACAGGAGGCACCACAGAATAGAAAACAGCCACCACGAGATCCAGTCGTGACATCGTGCTGGAGAGGGGTTTCAGGTAGGCAAAGCTGCTAGTGCAAACTAGCAAGGAGAGCACAGTGAGGTGAGGCAGGCAGGTGGAGAAGGCTTTGTGCCGGCCCTGCTCTGAGGGGATTCTCAGCACTGTGCTGATGATCTGAACATACGACACAATTATCAAAACAAAGCAACATAAGACTAAGCCCGCACTAAAGAGAATGACCCCCATTTCAGTGAGGTAGGAGTCAGAGCAGGTGAGCTTGAGTAGCTGGGGAATGTCACAGAAGAACTGATCCACCTTGTTGCCTCTGCAGAGGGATACTGTGAAGTGTAGTGATATGGGAGAATGGGACTAGCACTACTTAGATAGTAGCAGGGTGAAGTCAGGAGGAAGGGAAAGGTCTATTGGCACTGCAAGAGAATATGAACATGAGGAGGAATGGTTGGGGCCTGTTGGCGGTCAGAGAGTGCCCCAGGTGAGACAGAATTTGGTTCTTCCTTACAATGACTGTAGATAATCTATTGTCTTGTGGTTACTTTTTTAGAAAGGTGGCAACCATATTGCATGTCTGCACCCAAAGTCCTGTAGAAACATGTAGATACTCTCTCCCTAGTACACACACACACAGAGAAGTGAAGGAATCCCAATACTCACCCTAGGGCAGAGGGTCCGCTCTATTTAATAAATTGTGGTGTTGAGGAACCAGGAATGGAGGGTCATAGGTCAGGTATGTCCTAAAATAAAACAAATGGAAATAAAATGTAAGCCCTGTGGAGCAATTCTCTCCTGTATCTCCTGCCTCCCGATATGCCATAATCGACATGAAGAATGCCCAATGATCCTGCCTCCTAGTAAGACCAATGTTAATTCAAATTTCGTCCATCAGCTAATAAAATCTCTATTGTTTCATCAGAAGAAATTTCAAACCGATTTGGGGAACTGGGCTTCTGCATAGTCCTAAATTCTCATATCTCCTACATGGGCAGGAGAGAGGAAAACCAGTGAGCCCCATGGCTCCCTAATCCCTATATGGCCTTCATTCTGGTTGATCTTGGTTACTGTTAAAGAAGAAAATAAACTCCATCTACTCAGGGATGGAGTTTTACACTACTCAGAGTCCAAAGATTTTAGGGAATAATCTCTTTAGAAGTGATTACTGGGATCTCAGTTGCCTCTTCCTGAAACTGGCCTGTAGAAATACCTTTATAAATACTTTGCCGTCCTAGTAGAGGTGTTCCTCACCCCCTGCCTACCCTACAGTCCTAGTAAAATACCAAGAATGAAGTTGAGATCACACTAGAGATGTGACTGCCACATTTTTTGTTTTCAACTCCCTTAGTTTCTCTCTCAGAGGGTACTCATGACTTAGAAAAATGGATCCAAAGTTGCAGATCTGAGTATTCCCAGAGTACCTGAAATGAACCTTTGTGGGAATCTAGACAGAACACAGACCTCTGGCTATGGAAGGGGTTTTTAATAGGATTGCATCCGTATTTTCAGAAAGGAGGGGGACCTGTTCCACACATGTACCTGAAACCCTGCAGCCCCAGAAGTACTGTACCCTAGGGTAATGAGTGTGCTGGCTGCCAGAATTACCTGCAGAAGGATAAATTTTTAAGGATGGGTGAAGAGGGTCTGAAGGGTAGGAAAAAATAGGTAAAAGGACATAAGGATGTTGTCCATTGGCTGTGGAGATGAGGTCTCGATGGAAGCTTCATCCTGAATGAAATGGAAACAACAAAATATTAACCGTGGGTGGGGCATTGGGAGGAACCATTCTCTATGGACGGTGGGTGGTAATACACAATAGGTTTATTAGTCTCTTCCTCTGTGTAAAATGGCAAAAAATATTCCAGTGTGTTCCTAATAATACTATTTTATCAGTAACCAAAGCAATTTATGAACAAGGAAGGCAGTGAGCAGGAGAGGAGCTAAAGCATGGCTGGTTCCAGCATGGAGCAGGAAACTCCATTTAAAAGAGTGACTTATGAGTTTTTAACAATATTTTAGGAAGGGATCCCTGTGAGGAACCCAGACATTCAAGCACTTTACAGCCAAGGGGTTCAGAAGGAGACATGATACCCTGTACAGTAAGTAGAGCTGCCTGCAGGATCACGTGTGAAGCTATCAGTGGGCTACATGCTAGTCTGAGGCTTTTTGACTTAGCTATGTGGCCCAAATTCTCATCTTTTCCCTGTTAACAGCCCCCCACCTTCCCCCCCAGCTCCCTCACACACTCTTCACTCTCTACAAAGTGTACTGCAAAACTGTTCTTATCATCTTACCATGGATTGAAGAGAGACTTAATACAATCCATCCTTAGATGTATTCGATTTCTCAGACCTTAATTGAATAACAACAAAGATATTCACATTCAACATTCAGAAAATCCTCCATGTAATTAAAGAGTTATGATCTGACAATGGGAGTATCTTGTCTTCTGAGAGCTATAGGTTTAGGACAGCTGGAGCATGGGGGTTTCATCCCTGACCATCTTGGCTAACAGCCATTGATGAAGCTATCCTGCACGAACTTTTCTAATTCTTTTTTAACCCAATTCTATTTTTGGCCTTCACAACATCCCCTGGCAATGAGTTCCACAAATGGACTATGTGTTTTGTTTGTTTTAAATCTGCTGCTTACTAATTTCTGCATTGTAAACAAAGAGTTGAATACATCCTGTACAACTCTTCTGGTATTAACTCTCCTTATTTCTATAATAAAGTTAATAGTCTTTCAATATAAAGAAAGCTCAGAATGTGAAGCCTTTCGTGCTGCGGGGCAACACATGCACCTTGACAATCCTTTGTCATATCTACCCATTGTGCGTCACAGAAATGGATAATACACAGGGGAGTGCATTGGGATCATAGTGGAGCTGCTTTAAGTCACCTAATCAATATCTTTGCAATCTATAAAGCAGGGAGTGGGCACAAGTGAGGGATAGCAAGACGATGAGATTTTAACTTGCATGGGGTAACTCACCTTATAATGGTCACAGATACCACAAAATGTCCATATATGGAATAAAGTGAGCCTCACTGGTACTAAATTTATAAAATGCATAACAATCAATTCCACTGATATGTCCATATATGGAATAAAGTGAGCCTTATAATGGACACATACCACTAATATGTCCATATATGGGAGAAACGGAGCCTCTGATACTAAATTTATAAGACACATAACAATCCATAGCATTAATATGACCATTTATGGGAGAACGTGAGCCTCACTGATACCAAATTTATAAGACACAAACTCCATGACACGGACTCCTGGATTAGTGCGGGGAGATTTATTTAAGGGCCATACATTTCTTTTCCTAGATTATTTCATGCAGGATGTGAAAAGAATAGACACCAAGTAATGTTCAGGTATGGGTCCAAGAACCTTGAAAGGCAAAGCTGCTGTTTGATTCAGCAGCATCTCAATTGACATTCTGTCTATAATTCCTACCACACCAGATTAACATTCTTCCCAGGCTCTTCTGTTATCTTTGCTTCCATTAGGAATTGTCTAGGTTGAAAATTACAAGAATAATCTGTCAAATGCCTACTAAGGTCTAGTCCGAAACCCTTGTGACCCCACAACTCCTTTCCTAAAAAACTCAGTCAGTTCCACTATGTTGGGTACATGAACAGATGCACTTACTTAGCCACATCAGAATCTCTGCAGTACAGCACAGCCCAGCGCAGCACCAACTGGCTCTCTTGGAGGTCAAGTTGAGCACTGACTTCTGTTCATTGCCGCAATAGCTGTGCTTGGGCTAGGGGATGTCACAATGAAGTCTATGACACAATCGTCATGACAACCAAGTGTTAACGCCCAAAAAGGGTGATGTAGTGGCTGTTATGTATGTGTACATCCCTGCCTGGCCTGCCCATGAGTTTGTGATGATATTGACCTCTCTAGGGACTAGCCTAGATAAAGATCAATAAAAGCCCCAATTTTAAGGAGAACTGATGGTAATTCTCTTTGCTCAAGTGACAGAGGCCTATTTTTGGAACTGATGATCCTGAGTTCTGCTTCCCCTGCTTAGCTAACAGCTGGCATCTCTCCAGTCTGTCTGCATTCAGCCCTGGATTCAGTAGAAGTCGTTTATCACATAAGGGATAACAGGTACCTCTAGAGAGGACGATAAAACAGGAGAATCTCTAGATCTGGATTCTTTTTGTGGTTCTGCTTTGACTGATTGTGACTTGTAGAAATTACTTAACATCTGTGCCCGAGGGAATGACTAGAGACCATATATTTCAGTTATCGACTTTTTCTTTTTAAGTAAAGTACCTGCTGAAGAAAGGCACTTTACATCTTTTTCATGCAGCTGTAAATGGTACAAATACATTAAGAATTTGATATGGTTATAAACTGACAACTGCTCTATATATCAGATATAAAAGCAATACCCTAATTAAGTCTTTCTGATCCTTTCATCCCCAAATACTGATGTGCCAAACACTAATTAAGCAACAGAACACCCTCGTGAAGTAGTTAGCTTTTATTCTCATCAGTTTGTGTGAGTGAGTGTAAGTGATTTAAGGGAAGTCAGTGAGAGAGGTGGAAATTGAATCCAAGTTTTGAGTTTCACAACCCTACTCTAACTACTGGAAAACACTGTTAAGATCTTAAGACCTTTTATGTTACTGACTACAGGTTGGCTGTCCTTACTATTAAAAATAAAACTGCTCCATGGATGTGATAGCTCAAACTTTACTCAGCACATACTCCCAAGAAGTGTAAGAAAGGGTTCAGTGATCTTAATTTCCTTCAGCCATTTCTCAGCTCACTCCTTAACTATGGTATGCTACATGAAATACTTTCCTTTGGCCATATATCAGGTCAATTCCCTAACCACGGTATGTTGCATGAAACACTGTAGCTAGAGTATCTCTCTTTTGGCTTTAAAACATATTATTAAGCATTGGTCTCTGCTGCTATGGGTGTTATCAGAAGATATAAAAAGATCTGATGTGATTTCTATGTCCTTGCCAGAAAGAACCTCCTATGAGATTGCCAAACATGATGAGGCACTTTGTGTGCACAAACAATGTGTGTGCTTGGTGTGATCAAAGATGTGAGTTCAGCTAGAATTAGTGCCCTGCCTTAGCTGTTCTGAAAGCTGGAGGTGCATAGTTCTGTGGGGATTACAAGGCAACTGTTGAAGTGGAAATTGTTGCCATGAAGGTGCTGTCACAGAGGTTTCAGAAGTGTTTTAGAACTTGGATGGTGATCTGCTACTGAAGGGGAAGGATTGTTGTGGCTGGATTTTTAGGAGGGGCTTTTCCTCAAAAAGGGTTCAGCAGTCTGGTGTGTAGGGGGCCGTTCTTCCCAGAAGTGCTTGTCCTAATTTGTGCTCACAGCTTCTGCAAGCAGTGCCAGGTAGAGATCCTTATCTGCCAGAACCAAAGTCGTGTAATGGATGGTTCTGCTTTCTGTGCAGGAAAGCAAGTACGGATGCTCCTTGAGTCTAATCACAAAACACCGTGTGGAGCAGGTAAGTGTTATCTCCATTTCAAAGATGGATAAACAGAGACAAGGTGAGAATTAATACTGATAAATAGCCTATTAAATATCAAAGATTAAACACATCACTTTTTATTTATGTCATATTCTCATGTACATGAATCAATGATATAATCCTTTCCCCTCTTATTTTTTTCTTGGTCTTTCTCTTGGTGTCCTAGTTTACTTTTCTTTCTTATTTGTATTCTGTGCAAAGAACAACACAGAAAACAAGAAATAACTTGCATATTAATTTATCTATCACAACTTAATATTTGTCAAAAAAGAACATCAAATGCCTCATATCACATTATGAAATGCCGTACAGAGCTAGTAATTTCACAGGCTATTAATATGGCTTCTTCGCTCTAGTTTTTAAATTCTTAGTTTTGTCTCTACATTGTTTTTAGTTTCTAATTTTGTTTTAAATTATTGTCACTTTTGTGGAGAAATGCCCAGAGAGCGAGAGAGAGGTGGAGAAAGGAAGGGAAAACATGTCGAGTGGCCTGGTTGGAGGACTGAGTCATGATGAGGCAGCAAGAGCTCATGGAATGAGAGACGGGCTGAAGGCATATTAAAACATATACTCTGGATATCAACTTTGCTATTTACTCAGTTTTACTATCCTGCAAGTACGCCTTTGGAACAGAAATAAAAATGGTTGTAACAGAGCAAATCGGTTTGAAACTGCGTCGTAATTGGACAGTGTTAATATTAGTACTAATATTAGTACTGGAAAGTATTAATTCCCAACCTGACTTAAAGCTCGGATTCTTTGCTCATCTCTCTGTCCTGCCCGCATCGCTGTGGCTAAAATAATCTGTCAGACTCTACTTGTTTGATAATAAAAGTTATAAAGAATTGCACCTGCCAGTCACAGTTCTATTATTAAGTTTCCTTTGTATTAATATTGGCAGATATTTAACTGAAAAAGAAAATTTACCATATTGGTCTTTGTGGACGTTTTCCCAGCTTGTGATGTGTCTGATTCAGTTTTGAAATGTCCTTTCAGTGAATTTCCTGAGTCTCTCTGCAGTTCCAGGCAGACAGGGATCCACTCCACAGAGGGGTGCTTCCTGCTACCCACCTTGGGCAGCCTTGGGCGAGAGAGAAAGGACTGAATGGGACGAGAAACTGAAAACCTCTCCCAGCTCTACAGCTGATCCTGGCCTCTGCAGGCTTCAGACAAGGTCACAGCTCAGGATGTTCCTACTCGGGGGCTAAGTAGCTGAATCTGCTCCCCAGGGCTGTGAGGCCAGCTCTGATCTCACCTCCAGAGCAAACCGACAGCCAGCCCCAGCCGACCCCAACCTCCCAGAAGGGGAACAACACCTGCCCAGGATCTCAGAGGATGACAGCATCCCTGGAAGGACCATGAGCTAAAAACAGGGCAGGGCTGAGTCCCAAAGCATGTCCCAAGTTGTTTGCAGAAAAAAACAGTGATTTCTAATACACATGAACTGCAATAGCTCAGAGCCCAGTGGCAGCAGATTCTCAGCTGGCCTGGTGTACCCCGTTCCTTCATTAACTCCACATAAGCACCTCTGGGAGCGAAGAGATTTTTTTTCCCCTCCTGCCTTGCACCAGCAGTTCTTGAGATGCAGCCACTAGTGGAGCACACAGCTCAAGCTGCTCTGGCTGTCTGAAGTTGATCTCCAAAGATTACCCAGCAGCAAAGACAAAAAACGAAAGGTCAGGGCCTGAGCTGATATAAATTGATACAGTTCCATTGAGTTCAGAGGAGTTTGGGCTATTTACACCAACTGGGGATGTGGGCCTTTCATTTCAGTTGAGAAATCTTAGTTTTCACCAGCTATGAAATCTTGCGTATGACACAGTTATAAATCCATATTCATTGCCCATAAATACACGTACGCATAGAAATGTACACACAAAAACACAGCAAACGTGCAGTTGCACAATCCTTTTCACAAATAAATGCACAACATTGTGTGTTCACGAACACTCACAATAATGCACACTCTGAAACACAGTCGCCCTCCAAAACAAGCGCTGACAAAGCACACCGAACTCACACACTATTTTTCAGCAACAAACACATGATTTCAGCTTAGGAACAGACTCACCATGACAAGGTCACACGTGAGTAATGATCTTGACTAGCAAATACACATTGAAAGCAAAGTCTTGAAGACATGCACTTACAATGTAATCTCGGAAAAAGAAACACATAAGCCAGATCTACGCTAGAAACTTTTGCCACCATGCCCGTCTCAGTTAGGAAGTGTGTGTTTTTTGCAACATTGCTATATCAGTAAAACTACAAGGTTAAACCAGCTTAAAAGTACTTCTGCCATGTGAATTGTTTCTCTCAGAGAACCAGTGTAAGCTATCCTAGAAAAACTGCTAGTACGTTCACACTGGTAGAGTTTGTTTGTACTGTTATATCAGCAAAGATTTTCTAGTTTAGACCTGGCTGTACATTGTCTGAGTATACATTGTCTCTCTCTCTTCCTCTCATAGAAACACACAGACACTTATACGGACAAAGATTCTCTCCCATTTACTGCCATTGGGTAAAGGTATCAAACTCAGAAGTGATTTAGGAACCTAAGTCTTAGTTTCAAAAGTAACTTTGGCACTTATAAATATTATATGGCCAGATTTGTAAAGGTATTTATGTGCTTAAAGCACATAAAGGATTAGCTAAAGCATCTAAGTACTCAAGTCCCATTGAAATCAACGAGTGTTAGGTATCTAGAAGTTTTTGAAAATCCTACAAGGCACGTAAATACCTTTAAAACCTGTCCTCACTGACTAGGGCACTTGTGAAAATGGGAACTTGATTTCTAAGTCACATATGTGGTTTTACAAATGTTACCCCTCGCTATGAGTCAGCCATCAGCCAGAGACAGATACGAATGCTTACGATGGTGGCATATTATAGCAGGTGTCCGATGTCCATACAGCAGTTGAAGGACATGAATTCAAAGAGGAAGAACTCCGTGGAGCCCACCAGGAAGTGGATGTAGGCCTTCATTGAAGGCTGGGGAAGGAGCGGGTCTTCCGATTGCTCCCAATGTTGGCCAACAACTTGAGGATGACCGTGCTGGTGAGAGGGATCTCCAGGAGGGCGAGGTTGGTGATGAAAGAACATAACGGACTGGTGAGTCAGTTGAAAATAGCATGCTGATAAAACAAGAATCTTGGAACATAGAGTTGGGACCTATCCAGTCAACACTTGCTCCACCGTCTCTTCCTTTTCAGAACACATTTTGCAGTTTGGGGAGCATTTGTGTCTGTCAATTTGTTTCAAATGTAATTAAGCCTTAAGCATTTAAGTTATTATTGTTATTATTATTATTATTATTACTATTATTACTTCCAATTATATTCCCATGTAACAACCTAAATAATACTTTTTGATGTTCAATATTTATGTAAAAATAATGACACAAAAACTTTCTTTAGTGACAAGGGAAAAATCTGGAACTCTTCTTATTCTGGCTACACAGATCCAATTTTCATCAATCCGCCATGAACATCCAGTGGGTACTGAAAAGTTTATATTCTGTGTTTCGATTTTTGCCATCTGAATGAGAGTTTCTTTTTTTAACTAAAGGTTTAAAGCTCTTATTAAGTTGGAAACTTCTTAATGGGGTTGGTTGAATTTTTTCTTCCCACAAAAGCACCTAAACACATATTGGAATCCTTCGTAATTCAGGGCAGAAGTTAAGGACATGCTTAAAGTTAAACAAATGTTTAAGTGCTTTCCTCAGTATGGGTGGATGCATGTCTGATTCTGTTGGCTCCCTTTGAAAATTGCTCAGAATTGGTGCCTCACTTCCCCATTCCTACAGTGAAGGTTTACCATTTCACACCTCCCAGGAATAAATCTAAAAACTAGTTGAAATTTAAAAACCAAACTTGTTTTCTCTTTGAAATTTGTGTTTTTAGAAATAAATTTTAATCTATTTTTTTTTTAATTTCCATTTTTTAGGAAAGGTCAGTGGATGTTTTAAGTGAAACAATTTCAATCCCTTAATTGGTTTATTTTCTTCTTTGTTTGTTCTTTTGTAAAAAAAAAAAAATCCTTTCAAATACAAACACACACATGCACATACATACTCCCACAGGTTTTTAAAAATTACACTGAAAACTGGAGAAAATGGAAAATCACACCATAAAGAAGAAGAAAGGAAATAACAAAAATATTTGAATTTTTCCATTTCGTCAAACTGTTCTTTTCTAATTTTTTATAAGCTCTAATGAATTCATAAAATATTTTGAAGCTGTTCAAATAAATCAATGGGAAAATTGAACAGACTTTTCACAGTTCATAAAGCTAAGCACATATATGTCTTTGTAGGACCAGAATCTTAAACCCATATTCTCTACAAAATGATGAATTGCACTACTTCTTCAAATCTATTATTTTTCAACTGTTCTTTTCCTGCCAATAAAACTATACAGGAATTAACTGGGGTCTGTTCTTTTCACAGAGAGAGAGAGAGGATAGACAACATTCTGAACCTAGGTGTCTTCATTAAAGGGGCCAGGTATTCAGATATTAAACAAGTCACTTCTTTCTGACATGCTCTTACCTACAGCATGCTCCAGTCACCATGTGCTTTCCATGTGGCAGCAGATCTGAACAAAACAGAGCTTGAAAAAACAGTTTCTGAAAACCTTCTCCTGATTGTCCTTTTCCACGTGCTTTGCCAATGCTCTAAGTGCGCTGTGTCCCCACCTTGCAGATGATACAGAGAGCTTGCAGCTACTGATAGAAGACTAGGGTTGGGAGGTATCTAGTCCAACCCCTGCTCAAAGCAGGACCAACTCAACTGCTAGATCTGCAAAGTGCTGCTCATTTATCAATTACAGACCCACAGAAATAAGTGATGGTTAACACCTCTTTGAGTGTCTGGCCCATCCCCTGTGACGCAGTGGAAGGATTGCTTCCTACAGTATCCTACGATGCTCTGCCCTATCCAATTTTAAACGCCAGCCACCTTGATCACGTAGCTTTGGCAGGTTTCCCAGTGGGCACTGTTAAAAGGCTAGCGGTATTCCACCGGAGCCAGAGAGTTTTGCTTTCGTTGTCTAAACGGCCAGGAAGAACGTTGACATAAAGGCATTCGGAAGAGCCTCAAAAGGGGTTTAAAAACAACATTCAGAGAGGGCTGGATTGGACGTTGGGGTGATTGAAGGGCCTGGTATCCATATCGGGACATTTTGTAACACGCAGAGCAGTGATTGGTTTCAGGAAGAGGATTCTTACACAAGGCTCAGTAATAAGAGATCCAGCAAGTGACAGTTGAGGATGGCAGTTGGAAGG
>VOCO01037414.1:0-10439 GCA_007922225.1 Emydura subglobosa
TTGGCCTTGATCCTCCCACCCCCGCCTGAAACAGGGGCGAGCCTGAGCCAAACCGGAGTGAGCAGTGGGACAGTCAACACAGCTCTGTTGTGGGGCAGACTTCCCCCCGCCAAACCCCATGAACAGGCCCCCAGTCTCATGCCTAGGGTGCCCGTGCCTTAATCCAGCCTGGACTTCCCTTGATCCCTCCAGGGTTGGGGTCTGGCAGGGAGGGGAGGGGGGTGAGTTGATTCAGCAGCGGTTGTGTCCAGGGGGGTCTGGTCCCTGCTCAGAGAGAGGAGGCTACACTTGATTTGTCGCTGGTTTTCATCCTGGGTCAGGAGCTGTTGCGTCCTCCATTGGGATCTGGGAGCCCGAACTGAGCAGCTGCTGCACCCCCAGTGGGGTCTGCGCTGGGGGGAGGCCTTCATTAAAACCCCCTCTGGGCCCAGCCATGGTGTGGACGTTCACTGGGCCAGAGAGCGAGATTGACTCTGCAGGCCGGTGGTTGGGCACCCGCCTGGGAGGGCCCAGTCCCATTTCCAAGGACTCTGTCATGACTCACCCGAAGTGTCACAGGTTCAACAGGAGAGATTGAGGGAGCCCTCCTCCCCACATCAGAAGATCCCAGGGGCCGTGGGCAGGGCACTGACCTGAGTGGTGTGGGAGGCCCCTGTTCAAATCTTTTCTCCCTATCGGGCACAGGGGAGAATCAAACCTGGGCTAAGCCCTGGGCTAAACATGTAAAGGAGGAAACACCCGGCACACTTACCTCCTGCGGGGGTTTTGTGTGGAGCTAGGTGCCTGCCTCATTCGTTCTCACAAGCGCTCAGACACCTGACTGCAGGAGAGGGGTTCCCAGCTGTGGATTCACAGTCAGAGAGAGACGCCTGCTCTGGGAAGGGTTTATATCCGGCAGAGGGGCGGGGATCAGACAGTGCCCTCCCCTCAGCATCTCCTCTTGGCTGCTTTAGGCAGCTCCCGGCTAAACTGTGCCTACTAGACTAGGGTGTTGTGACTCCTGTTCTCAGTCCCTGTCTCTCCACTTGTCATGGAGCTCCCTAGGGCAGCCTGGGTGACCAGCTCGGGCTTTGTGGATCCAACTGTTGTTCCAGGGATTTTCTAGACACCAAAAGTTGGCCTTTGCAACACTAAAGTCCATTTGTTCAGCCAGGCCTTAGTGGCCGCCATCCACCAGATCTTGGATCTATCAACACTGGCAGACGTGGCTGACGCAGATGGGTCTGCTGTGCCCCAAGTGCCCCCATTTCCCACTATAGTTTTCCAGGTTTCACCCAACTCATCAGCCTTCTCCCCATGGCTGCCTAGAACGTTCCCTGAAAGTTTGACTGGATCAGGAGGCAGGGAAATGGGAGATGACAGCCAGCGGGGATTTCCCTTGCAGGTCATGGATTTTCCTCACAGACCCATAGAAGAGTCTGAAAACCCGAGGAGTTCGCAGCTCTCGTATGACCCTAAGAACCCCTCAGTGGCCACTGCAACAGGGTGCCTCATTCTAGGAGAGCAACGCTGATTAGGCCTGACAAACTCCTTACACCCAATGCCTTGCTTTCGTACTATTTATCCACCACGGGTCATGTGAGGTCTCTAATGAAGGCTCCCGTCATACAGATCCTCCTAATCATTACCAGACGTAGGGGGAGATGATCTTTAAGGAACTATGTTTATATATATGCTTTAAAGTGTGAATCAAAGCAGGATTGACAACCAGGTTTTGCCAGACAAAGGGATATCTAGTCATCTGTCTCCCACGGTTCACATGTACATTAGCATTGTAGGGGAACACAGCTGAAGCCCAGTTTTCTTATAGAAACAAAAGAAGGAGCTCTCAGAACAAACAATGGGAGTGCTGGGGATGGAAGGATGCACTCCAGGGGTTTACTGGACTAGAACTGGGGGACAAGAACAGCTGCCATCCTTCCGTGAGGATGCAAACAGGAGAGCATGTTTTGCATTCATGGAAAAGGGATCCCAGCCGTGGTGGTTAGTGACTCTGGGAGAAGGCTTTGGACATGGATTTTACTTGTTCAAGTTAAGCACAGACTATCTCAGTCCTGTTACATCTTGTGTTTTATATGTCACCTGCTGGTCTTACTCCTTTGCTCACTTTTTTAAATCTTAGTTAATAAACTCCTGTTTGTTTTCACTAAAAATATATCTCAGCACGTTGATGTTATACTGGAGTTGATCCTAAGTTGAATCAAACGATCTGGTGCACATGTTGTCCCTTTGTGGACACTTACCTGGGAATTTCTGAGTGTCCAGGGGAGAGGGGCTGGATGCTACAGAAGGACACTTCAGAGGAGCTCAATGACTAGGTTGCACCTTATTGTTAACCTGCAAGGCAAAGTAAGGACTAGCCCAGCCACAGGGAGATTGTGTGGGGAGCTAAATGGCTGAGGGTGACAGGGAACCGACACCCAGTTAAGCAGAAGCTTGTCTCCCTCTTGCTGAGGCAGGGGGGTAACAAGGTGATGCACAATCCTGGGCACTCTAAGAAATGTCACATCCAGAATCCGCTGTCTATGGACCTCAGGGCTGGCAAAATAACACTTTGAAGAGGCTTCCCAGACAGCCTCTGTGTCCATTGAAGACCATTCCCCAGCCCCCATTATTCAAAACCAGGGACAGGGGGAGTTTGAGAAACTAAATTGTACTTTACTCTTTTCAAAGCAAGAAATAAAAGTTATAAAGTGGGTGACATCACCAAAAAACAAGGTTACTTACCAGTAACTGTTGTTCTTCGAGATGTGTTGCTCATATCCATTCCAATGTAGGTGTGTGCGCGCCCCGTGCACAGATTCCCGGAACTTTTTCCCTAGCAAGCCCCGCATGGCCAGCTCAGGCGCCCCCTGGAGTGCCGCGCTCATGTCGCGGTATAAAGGGCGCTGCTGGCTGCGCGGGTCCCCAGTCCCTTCTTTCTGCCAACTCCGACAGTGGGGACGGGGTGTGGGTTTGGAATGGATATGAGCAACACATCTCGAAGAACAACAGTTACTGGTAAGTAACCTTGTTTTCTCTCTTCGAGTGATTGCTCATATGCATTCCAAAGTAGGTGATTGTGTAGCCGTACCTTGGAGGAGGGTAGGAGTTATCGGTGACCTGCTCTAGACAGCACGGCTCTGCCGAACCCTGCGTCCTCCCTCGCTTGTTCCACGATGGCGTAATGCGACGTGAACGTATGGACTGACGACCAGGTCGCTGCCCTGCAGATGTCCTGCAGGGGAACCCTCTCCAGAAAGGCTGCGGAAGAGGCCTGGGCCCTAGTGGAGTGCGCTCTTACCGGCCCTGGGAGGGGTACTCCTGCCTGCTCATAGCATGCTTAATGCAGGCAGTAATCCACTTGGAGATGCGCTGGGTGGAGACAGGCAAGCCCTTCATCCTATCCGCCACAGCTACGAAGAGCTGTGTCGACTTCCGGAAAGGCTTGGTCCTCTCGAGATAGAAGGCCAAGGCTCGCCTGACGTCCAGCGAATGTCCCCTCCTTTCCTCCTCCGACCCATGGGGTTTTGGAAAGAACACAGGAAGGAAAATGTCCTGGTTACAGTGGAACTGAGACACCACCTTAGGCATAAACGCCGGGTGAGGCCTCAGCCGGACCTTATCCTTATAAAAAACCGTGTAGGGGGGCTCCGAGGTTAACGCCCTCAGTTCGGAGACCCTTCTGGCCGAGGTGATAGCCACTAGGAAGGCCACCTTCCATGACAAGAGTAGAAGGGAGCATGTGGCCAAGGGCTCGAATGGGTGACCCATCAGCCCGTTAAGGACCAAGTTGAGGTCCCAGGGTGGCACCGGGTCCCGCACCTGAGGGAAAGTCCTCTCCACCCCCTTAAGGAACCTCACCGACATAGGGTGAGAAAACCGGGAGCGGCCCTCCATGGGTTGGTGGAAGGCCGAGATGGCCGCTAGGTGGACCTTGAGGGAGGCCAAAGCCAGGCCCTGCAGTTTAAGCTGCAGCAGGTATTCCAAGATGGCTTGAATAGGGGAGATGCTAGGGTGTAACCCTCTCGCTTCTGCCCACCCCGAAAACCTCCGCCACTTAGCTTTGTATGTTACTTGCGTGGACGGCTTCCTGCTTCCCAGGAGGACCTGTTGAACCTGCATGGAACAGGCTCTCTCTCCCTCCGTCAGCCACAAAGTCTCCAGGCGGTGAGGTGGAGGGAGGCTAGGTCGGGGTGCAACAATCTCCCATGGTCCTGGGAGATCAGGTCGCACCGTCTGGGTAGAGGAATCGGTTCGGTGATGGAGAGGTCGAGCAGCATGCTGTACCAATGCTGCCTCGGCCACGCTGGAGCAATCAGGATAACGTCCGCCCTGTCCCTCTTGATTTTTAGGAGGACTTGGGGCAGGAGCGGGACAGGGGGAAAAGCATACATTAACTCCCCTGTCCAGGGAACCAAAAAGGCATCGGACAGAGAGCCCGGCTCGCGACCCCTGAGCGAGCAAAACCTCGGGCATTTTCTGTTCTCCTCTGTAGCGAACAGGTCCAGACGGGGAGAACCCCACCGTCGGAAAAGGGAAGCCACTATGTCCTGTGTAAGGACCATTCGTGGCGGGGAGAAAAAACTCTGCTGAGGCGGTCCGCCTCGCTGTTTCGCACCCCCGGGAGGTGAGATGCAGACAAATGAAAATTGTGTCTCACCGCGAAATTCCAGAGGTGAATGGCTTCCTGGCAAAGTGCCGAGGAGCGTGCCCCCCCCTGCCTGTTCATGTAGAACATGGCTGCCGTATTGTCCGTAAGGACGTGGACCACTCTGCCCCTGAGGAAGGGGAGGAAGGCCCTGCAGGCCAACCGGACTGCTCTGAGCTCGCGCACATTGATGTGCAGGGCTCTCTCCTCCAGAGACCAAAGCCCTTGGGTGCCCTGATCGTGAGAAATGTGGGCTCCCCAACCCCGATCGGATGCATCTGTGATGAGCGTCACAGATGGGGCGAACTCTCTGAAGGGGACTCCCATCATCACTTCCCTGGGGTCCCTCCACCAATCGAGGGACGACAGCACCTGTGGGGGAACCAGGACCACTCTAGTTAGAGAATGCCTGTGTGGTACATACACCGAATTCAACCACGCCTGGAGAGGTCTAAGCCTCAATCGGGCCAGTCTCACTACATATGTAGAAGCCGCCATATGTCCCAACAGCTGCAGGCAGTGCCTGGCCGTCGTCATGGGGGACAAATGGAGATCCGATATTATGGCTGCCATCGCCTCGAATCGTGCTTGAGGCAGGAAGGCTCTGGCTTGTACTGCATCTAACCTGGCTCCAATAAATTCAATGCATTGAACCGGAGTGAGTGTGGACTTTTGCTCATTGACAATCAGTCCCAGTCTATCACACAAGTCGCGTGTGAGGAACAGACTATGTCTCACATGGGCACTCGACCTCCCCCTGATCAACCAGTCATCTAGGTAAGGGAAGATCTGAACGCCCTTACGGCGCAGATGGGCTACTACCACAGCCATGCATTTAGTAAAAACCCTGGGTGCTGAGGAGAGCCCAAAGGGCAGGGACTGAAACTGATAATGGTGTCCCGCTACCACAAACCTCAAAAACCGCCTATGGGCCGGTAATATCGAGATGTGAAAGTATGCATCCTTCAAGTCCAGGGCTGCATACCAATCCCCTGGGTCAAGGACCGGGATGATAGTGGCGAGAGAGACCATACGAAACTTAACTCGCCTAATATATCTGTTTAGGCTACGGAGGTCCAGAATGGGCCTAAGGCCTCCCTTCGCCTTGGGGATTAGGAAATACTTAGAATAAAATCCCCTGCCCTCTTCGGCCAGTGGGACTTCCTCCACCGCCCCCAACCTGAGGAGTGACCCAATCTCCTGCACCAGGAGGTGAACCGAGGCCTGATCCCCAATGTGGGACAGCCTTGGGGGGGTGTTGGGAGGGGAGGTTGTGAGCTGGAGGGCATACCCTTTAGCAACCACCTCCAGGACCCAGCGGTCCGTAGTGATGGCTTCCCATTCTGAAAGAAACGGGCGAAGCCTGTCCCCAAACGGCCGACCAGGATCCCAGAGAGAAGGAAGAGTACTACCCTCCTGCTCTGGGTCAAAAACGTTTATTAGGCTGATTACCCCCTTTTGCAGGCCCATGCTGGCCCCTCGCAGAGGACCCCTGACGGCCTCCCCTGCTGGGACCACGGTAGCGCTCACGACCCCTCCTCTGCTGGGGTGGTCGAGGAGCCGGCCTGGGCGGGGGCGGTGGTTGCCCTTGGGTCTGCGGTCTGGACTGCTGCCTGGAGGCCTGAGGCGTATACAATCCCAGAGACTTCAAGGTGGCCCGAGAGTCCTTGAGAGCGTGGAGCTTGTCGTCTGTCTTCTCCGAGAACAGACCCAGGCCATCAAACGGCAAGTCCTGGATAGCCTGCTGCACCTCCTGAGTGAGGCCGGAGGCCTGAAGCCAGGAGCAACGGCGCATTACCACCGCCGAGGCCATTGCCCTGCTGGCTGTGTCAGCAGCGTCACTAGCCGCCTGCAGCGCAGCGGTAGCCACCGCGGATCCTTCGTGCAGGACCGTGGAGAAATCCGCCTCCTGGTCAGGGGGCAGCTGGGAAGCAAACCTCTGCATCGAGGCCCACAGGTTTTTATTATACTTCCCAAACAGGGCCTGGTGGTTCGCTACTCTAAACTGCAGCGCCGCAGTAGAGTAGACCTTCCTCCCAAACAAGTCCAGCTTACGGCCCTCCTTGTCCTTGGGGGTGCTACCCTGACCCCCCTGACGGTCCCTCTGGTTGGCCGCATCGACCACCAGAGAACTGGGCGCAGGGTGGCTATATAGAAATTCAAAGGGTTCCTTTGGGACATAATATTTACGTTCCACCCCCTTAGAGGTGGAAGGCAGGGAGGAAGGGGTCTGCCACAGCTTCCTTGCTATCTTCATGACATTATCATGCACTGGCAAGGTCGCCCGGGAGGGTCCTAGAGAGCCCGAGGGCCCAAAGAGGGAGTCCTCCTCCTCAGACATGAGCTTAAACTCCATGCCCAAGTTCTCAGCAGCCCTTCTTAGGAGGTCTTGGTGGGCCCTGAAGTCAAACAGGGGCCCTTTACGATCCCTTGCTGCTGCCTCATCCGGTGACGATGAGGAAGAGAAGGGTAGGGGTGCGGAAGAGGGTCCCTCCCCAGGGTCCGAGTCCTCCGAACCCTGCTGCACCTTGGGGGCCGGGGGGACTGGGGGGGCCACCACAGAATGCAGTGACACCGAGCCCTGGGGCATAGAGGCATTCCAGGGTCCCCAATATGGCCACTGCCAAGGTCCCTGGGGCCACCCCGCGGCCTGCAGGGAAGGCTGATGGAGCCGCACCGCCTTAGTGTCACCAGAGCCCCCCGTGCGTCGCTTATGTCGCCGACGCGTGGAGCGGTCCGATGAGGACGACGTGGACCGGTGCCGACGTCTACGGTGCCGGCGATGAGAGGAGGACGGGGACGACGACGACGACCCCGACCTGCCCCTGCGGCGAGAGGACTTGCGATGCCGCTTGCCCCCTCGAGACCGAGAGCGGTGCCGACGACGGTGACGCTGAGGTGAGTCCAGCCGTCCCGATGTCGGTGCCGGGGCCATCACCGGTGCCGGTTGCAACGGTGCCACCATCGGTACCGGTTGCAGCGGTGCCATCATCGGTGCCGGTTGCACCGGTGCCGGAGCCGGCCGCAGTGCCGAAGCAGGCATCGGTGCCGGGGTCGGCGGTGCCGCCAGATGTGAGTCACTGCCTCTCGAAGCGACCGACAGTGACCTCGATCGGTGCCGGGACGGGCTCCGCACCGTAGACCTTGAGCCCGAATCCCGGTCCCCGCTCGAATTGGAGCTGGATCTGCGGCTCCGGCGACGGACTCGGGACCGCCCACGGTGCCGCGGTGCCGAGTCGCTCGACGACCTAGAGTCGGAGCTCGGAGGGGAGCCGACGCTCTCCACCCCCCGTGACCGTCTGGCAGGAGACTTAGATTGGGAGCGTCTCCAGCCACCGGGGCCACCCAGCGCGGGTTTGCCCCGAGACGCGGGTCCCTTGTCCCTCGGCCGAGGGGGGGACGGAGGCGTGGGCAAGGCCATGAGGGCTCGTGCCGCAGTAAACGCCTCCGGCGTCGACGGCCCTTGCAGGTGCACTCCCCCACTACCAGGAGTCGGGGGAGGCAGCCCACGTGGAGACCCCGGTGCCGGAGTAATCTCAACGGCGCTTGGCTGGGGCGTCTCCCTACTCCCTCCGCCTTGCGCGGGCCGGAGGGAGATCTTGGGTGCGGCCGAAGGCCGTGCCGTCTTCTTGGCCAACTGAGAGGCCCGCGGCGGTGCCGAAAGCGGTGCCGGTGGGGGGGCGCTCCGCACCGACGACACACTCGGTGCCGACGGAGACCGGGACGGCTCGGAAGCTGGACGGAGCGCCGACTCCATTAGAATCGCCTTTAGCCTCGCGTCTCGTTCTTTCTGGGTCCGAGGCTTAAAGGACTTACAAATCTTACATTTGTCTCGACGGTGTTCTTCTCCAAGGCACCGGAGACAGCGGTCATGCGGGTCACTAATAGGAAAGGCTTTAGTACACAAGACGCAGTTCTTAAAGCCTGTGGACCCCGGCATGACTCTCAGCAGAAGAGGACCCCGTCCGGGGTCCTAACTTGTCACTACAACTACCAACTAACGAACTCTAAAACTACTACTATAACAAGAAATGTTGAAAACAGTCAAACAACTAGGGAATGAGCTACTTGCACACAGCAAGAGGCGATAGTTCCAGTAACCGTCACAGGCGGAAAGAAGGAACTGGGGACCCGCGCAGCCAGCAGCGCCCTTTATACCGCGACATGAGCGCGGCACTCCAGGGGGCGCCTGAGCTGGCCCTGCGGGGCTTGCTAGGGAAAAAGTTCCGGGAATCTGTGCACGGGGCGCGCACACACCTACATTGGAATGCATATGAGCAATCACTCGAAGAGAGAACCACCCCTCCTTCCCCCTCCCGCGCACACGTTTTGTGTGGAGCGAGGCAGGTGCCTAACTCACTCCAGAAAGAAACGCTTTAGGTGCCTGAGCCATCTGACATGAGGCCCTGGGTTCCCATTTGCGGATTGCTAAGCAGAGATAGTCGCCCCACTGCAGCACAGATTTAGGCACCTATCTGTGAGAGGGGGGCAGAAATTAGGACTCCTTTCCCCCTTTGTTGGCCTCTTCCATTGGCTGGCTTAGATGGCTCCCTGTCTTGTGAGCTGGCTTTTGTGAATCACACTCTGTAAGGTACCTGTGTCGCCCCTGCATTGTACAGGGAGTTTAGTCACCCAGCTCAGTGCTGAAGATCAGTGCTGTTCCTGTGATATTCTAGCTGCCTAAAAATTAGGCCCTAGGACGCTCAGCATTGCAACACCTAAGTCCTTTCATGGATTGCACCCTGTGCAACCAGTCACCTCTCTGCAGAGCACAGCTGAGCAACTCCTGATTGATGTGAGTAGACACAGGACAAGAGGCAGAGCACAGGCTGGCTAGCAACATATCACAGTGAAGCCTCAGCTCGCATCACAGGGACATGCGGGTATATTCCCTGTTGGTGCTGGAGGTTCACAACCAAGTAGGGAAGCAAATCCCACGATTCTACTCCCAACAATTGCAGATGGGAAATTAACAAAATAAATCAGAATTGTCTTGTACACTTTAATGTGATGTAATTTAATGTAAATAATCCTCAGATTGAAAAAGAGCTAAGAAGTAGCCTCAATAACCCCAGCAATGGAAGAGAGAGAGACAGATTTTGGGAACAGCTTTTTTAATGACACTAAAATGGCAACAAAGCCAAGGAAGTGAAATGTGCAACTAATGAGTGACAGTCATCTTCAGTGACGTTTTATAAATCTCTCTGTCCCTTTTCTGTTCCTTTTTCTCCTCCCTTTTCTTCCACACTGTTCACTTTTACTCACCATATTTCTAGCCCACATTTCCCATCCCTGTTTATTTCTGTTTCTCTTCCACTTCCCTCTGATCCCTGTCACAGATCATTCTCCACTCACATTCTCCATTCTCTCCCTCAGTTTATCCCTTCCCCTCTCGCTGCCTCTGGCTGCTTCCCCTCTTCAGAGTGTTTTCCTCTCATTGTTTTCATAGCTATTTTACACCATTTCTCCAGGACCCTGTTTATTTTGTTTTACTTTATCTTTCCCTTTTCTTTCCTCTATTTGCTCTGGTTCAACCCACCCTGGCCCCAGGGGCTCTGCAGCGTTGCCAGCCCCAGAAGTTAAAAATCATGAGTCAGAACCGAAAGTTGTGAAATTGAACCTGCACAACATGAGGTTTCCAAACAATACAGACTGTATCTGGGTGATCCTGTGATTTGTGAACTCTCCCTGCCCAGTCCCTGCGTGTGTGTGACAATTCCTGTGGTGCCAGCCCTGCAGCGACAGAGGAAGGTGACTGTGGACCTGCGGCAGGAGCTCTGGCTGGGAGCCCCAGTGAGATCTAACCCCA
>VOCO01037415.1:0-11094 GCA_007922225.1 Emydura subglobosa
CACAGAGAGGCCCTGATTCTCTTCTCATTTACACCATTTGTACAACACTTTAGTGCATGAACTTCAGGGGTGTCACCCTGGGTTTATACCTGTGAAGAAAAGAGAATAATTGGGTCTACAGACCCTGCCCTGTATCTCTGCCCCTCTCGTATGGAGAAGTGTGGTGGCTTTAGCAGCCAGTGAGCAGGGAGCAGATTTGCATGCAGGGGCCGTTCTCGGCTCTGGGGGTTTAAGAGAGAATCGGCGGGTCCCAGCCACAGACCTGATTGCCTCAGGAAGCCGAGTTCGTCTGCATCCCACCATGGCCTGGGCCCCTCTGCTCTTCGCGCTGCTCACGTACTGCTCGGGTACTATAAAGGGTTTGGTTTTTGACCTGGCTGCCTGCAGATCATGTTAACTGGGGATAAGGTCAATGCTGAGTCATTTTAACTCAGTGTTTTCTCCTTCTGTCTCAGGTTCTCTCGCCCAGTACGTGCTGACTCAGCCGCCTTCAGTGTCTGTGTCCCTAGGGCAAAAGGCTCAACTCACCTGCTCAGGGAACAGCATTGAAAACTATGGTGTGCACTGGTACCAACAGAAACCGGGCGGTGCTCCCCTGCTCGTGATATATGGTGATGATACTAGACCCTCCGGGATCCCGGAGCGATTCTCTGGTTCCAACTCCGGTAACACGGCCACGTTAACCATCACGGCAGTGCAGGCTCAGGACGAGGCTGATTATTACTGTCAGGTGTGGGACAGCGACAGCGACGCTGCTCACAGTGACACAGGCAGACGGGGAAGTGAGACACAAACCTCCCATTTCAAAGGGAACATGTAACATTGCTTTCTTCAATGAGCGGGCCTCTCAGAGGCGGGGGGAAGGTGCATGAAAGGAGATTGTTTCCAGGGGGCCCAGAAATCTTTCCAGCTGCCTGTAGAGAAGAAGTCAGCTCTTCAGTGTCTCCATGGTGATCTCCCTACACTGCAGAGCTTTTACTGAGACAGTATTTAGGAAGGGAGGGGGCTGGGAGGAGGGAGGTGTTTTTAACCAGTGTGCCCTCATCTATAGCCTTGTTCAAACACTGAAAGGAATACAGCATGGTGCCCTTCCCTGCTGCCTGGCTCTGTGTTATTGCCCCACCAATTTCCTGCTCAGATATTGCCCCTCGATGATGTCAACTCTCCCTGACAGAAGGACACAGCCGGGCTCTGTTTCTGAAAGGTGCACTTCCAAGAACAGATAATCCCTCCCTCCCGACCGACCGACCGGCCCGACCGAGAAACTGATACAGCCCGTCCCACGGCATAAACGTTCCTCAGAGGCAGGACAGTGGAATTATCCCTGATCCCGACCCAGGAGCTCTGAGCCCTTCTGACTGGAGGACTGTCCTATTCCTCCCACATCCTGAGAGCGCACAACCCCCCTCCCTCTGACAGGCAGTGCCATGGAGGCTGGGGTCTGTCACCTCAGAGACGGTCAAGGATACGGGCTGTGACGTGCGCAGAGCTCTAAAGAGCGGCAAGTGGAGGTGAGGTTAGAACTCCTGGGCTTGCAGAGCCGGGTCCTGTCCCCGCGGCTAACGGCTCCTCCGCGGAGGAGTCACTCTGGTGACTGCAGCACATTGCCTGGCTTGGCAGAAGGAGAGACCGTGATCCGGCTGAAATGTGTGACATCCCGCCACATCCACGACGCTCGAGGGCTCTCCCGCCTGCTGCCGTGAGGGTGGCAGCCCCTCACAAGAAAGGGGCCAAGAGCAGAGTCAGATTTATTCTTTGAAACTGTGAACAGCCCAGAAATAAACGCTGGGTAAATACTTGCTGGAAGGCAGTAATGGCCGTTCCCTCCCGCCCTCCGGTGCAGGCTCGGTGCTGGAGAAGGGATTTGAAAGTCCCCCCACCCCACATTGGCCTGTCTGCCACAGCACCCTGAGTGTGAGATCAGCTCTACCCAGAGGAACATCCGTAAAATCCTTTATCCAGCCTCCAACTGGCTCCATCATATGGGACTGCACAGAGCCCACTGAAAACCTCCAGTGCTGGGGGGGCTCTGAGCACTGTGGGGTAGAGTCAAGCTCCACCCTCCCCAAGCCAAGATGGAAACAAGTTAACCCTTTAGTCATCAATTTTTGACAACTCAGGTCCTGATTCCGGAAAGCTTCCCTCTCTGGGACAGCATTTAGCTGTAGTCACTGTTAAGCAAGTACTCCAGGGCTGTCTGCTACCGGGCCCGGTGTGGATGGTGTCTCAGGTATGCTTTTGGCATGTAACATGGAAGGCAGAATCCCATCACACAAATCCCCCCTGCCCTTCCATGCCTCCAGACAGAGTACACGGTTCCTCATTGGTCTCCCAGGTGCATTACCATTTCATTAACAACCCACAGTGAAGAAGCCAAGAGCCCTGCCATGTGGCCTGGAGAGCCAAGAAACCGCAGCTGCTAGCAAGGAAAAGCTACTCAACATATGCACATCCCCCTTCACAGAAAGCCTCACCCTTCCCTACGGTCCCTAAAGTAGTAGAAAATGGCTTATCAACACCCCCAATCCTTACAATTTCCCCATCCCACTCCCCTAGCTTTACTTTAAACTGTTCGGCGGTCGGCAAAGGGTATTGATTTGACTCCCCTTGTTCTCAGCATCTGCTAGTTGTGTTGGCTTAAACTGTGAATGAGCAGAGAGCAAAGCTGGGAAATGTCAGGCCGAAAGGGGAAGGACTGGGAGAGTTACAAACAAGGGAAAAGAGGAGGTGGAATGGAAACCGTCACCCTGCCAGAACTCCAGCCGTTGCTACTGTGGATGTACAAATATAATGGTCCCAGCTGAAGTGGCCAGTGTTGGAATGGATCTGAACTAGTGACTTTATACAGCAGGAACTCATCATCCACGATGCTCTCCCCTCCCCTGTGCCCATTTCCCTGGGATCACAGGGACCAATCAGATGAGAGCAGCTTACCATAAAGGCCGTGTTTGGAGGCTCCTCCCCCAGGCAGCTCAATATAAGGGGCAGAACGTGTCAGGTGTTCTCAATAGATCTGGTTGTTTTTCTCCCAAGGGCCTGAAATCTCCTCACCATGCTCTGGGCTCCCCTCATCGTCCTGCTGGGGACGTGGTGCACAGGTGAGAACCGGGGCAGCGGGTTAATTACACAGTGACGTTACTGCTGATGCCAGTGCCCAAATTGTGTCTCTAGTGGCTAGGGATGGACAGGGAGGTTTGACAGCTCTCTACAATATTTTCCAGGTTCCAGCTCGCAGTCTGTGGTGACTCAGCTGCCCTCAGTGTCCGTGTCCCCAGGAAACACCGTGAAACTCTCCTGCACCATGAGCAGTGGGACCAGTATCAGTGGCTACAACGTGTACTGGTACCAGCAGAAACCTGGGAGTTCTCCACGGTACCTGCTGAGATACAAGTCAGATTCTGACAAGCACCAGGGCTCTGGGGTCCCTGCTCGCTTCTCTGGTTCCAAAGACACGTCCAGCAACGCCGGCTATTTAACCATCTCCGGGGCCCTGGCAGAGGATGAGGCTGATTATTACTGTGCTGTGTGGCACAGCGATGCTCCTCACAGTGATACAGTCAGATGGGGAAGTGAGACAAAAACCTTCCCTCCCCTAGCCTGGGCTCTGTGGAGGCCTTGGCAGAACTGCCCACGCTGCTGAGCTTGGTCTCATCACACAGATAACTGCCCATCGCAAGGAAATTCACCCCCCTCCCAAGTGCTCCGTCCTCCCTATACTTCTGCAGCAGGAGGAGCGGTCAGCGCACTCCACCTAGGCGTTAACATCCCCCTTTCCTTCAATGGGGTGAGAGAGATTCCTCTCACCTTCCAGACTCAGGTGACAGCACGGCTCAGGTCCTTTCCAAGACCTTCCCGCGAGGTGTGAATGAGCTGCGGGAGACAGCTCTGCAGCAGAGAAGGGTATTAAGGAGTTGCCAGTGTAGGACTGACATGGCACCCGGGAGGGGAGAAGGGGCCGAGCAGCGAGCTCTCTTAACCAGTCTCAGGAGTTTTAAGCCAATCTCATGATTCTGGGGGGGCAGACTCATGAGTTTTGAATACTTGGCCCTGGCAATCGTCCCTCCTGGCAGTGGCCGGGTCACCTGAGGAGGCTTCCAGCAGCCCATGTTCAGCACTCGGGACCACGGGGAGTCAGAGAAGAAGGGTGCGGGTGGAGCTGAGGATCCCTCCATAACCCAGGGGCCACAACTCCCCAACCAGCCTCGGTGAGTGAATTCCCACAGCTCCCAGCCTTCCCTCTCCCCCCACAGCCCTCACCTAATTGCTGGCCCCCTTTTCTCCTCCCCCCCCCCCAGCTTTGTATCCCTGAGGACTTTCTGAGGCACGTGGGCCTGCTGCAGCGTTTGAAGGGAACCATGGTGCAAAACAACTTCTGGGGACTTTAAAAAGCCTTCCAGGAGGAAACTCTGGGCCAGGCAGCTGAGCTGAGGTCCTGGGACTGGGGGAGTTGGAATTAGAAAGGGAAATGGTGATACGGGTGAATTAGGGCAAGTCATCACTGCTGCAAGTGTAGATCTAGCCACTGGGGGGGCTCTTCATCTATCATAGACCCGAGGCCTTTCCTTTGTGTTTGTATTTTGTGTTGTATTGCCTGGGAATGTGTCAGTGTTTATTTTGTCTACCCACCCACACTGATTCTAGTCACTAATGAGTAACCCATCCGCTAGAAATCTTCATTGCTATTACCTGGTAGGCACGTATCTGGCAGTCACCACTAGGGTGGATGTTGATGCTGGAAGTGGTGCCATGTTTCTGGGTCATGTAACAGTGAAACGTTATCAGGCCCCAATCCGAAAAAACCATAAACTCCCCCACAGGCCATAACTTGTAGAACCGAAGCTTAGCTTTGACCAGAGCTGGCAGAAAGCTCCTAAATACAATTGATAATGCAAATATGTACTCAAACTAGTCCTGGTGGGGAACGGTCGGGAGATATTTAGCGCCAGGTGATATATTTTATTCATTTCCCTGTACTTTCTCACCTGTGATTAAAGCAAAAGTCTGTAGTTACAGGACAGTGTGAGCTTGTTTGTATCGTGGAATGCACCAAAATATCTGTCACTCTTGACAGAATGGACTCATTATGGACACACCACAGCTGACACTTCACATTATTAGATTGGGCTATTGGATTGGGGCGAGCCAGGAGGTGAGGAAGGGAAGGAAACACAGCACTATTCAGGCTAGTCTCACTGGCTGAACACTGAAGAATAGGCGATACCATCTCCCGATCCCAGAAGGGTGGGAGATCAGGGTGCTGTGTTGGCTCTTTTGCCCAAGAGGGCCTCAGGCATGTAAAACCACAGGCGGTTGAGGCAGGGGAGTCCCAGGACATAGCATCACCAGAACAAGGGACGTACCATTTGCCAACAGCAGCAGTGCTGATGTTCTGGGGAGCTCCAGGTCCAAGCAACAGCGTGAGCTTTCCAACCCCCAGCACCTGGCAGGTTGGGGGCCCCCTAGCACCAATTGGTTAATCAGAAGGAAGACCCTGTGTCAGTTCCAGCTCATCCTTTTCTAACAAAAGCCTATTCTTTGCTTCCAGCTCTCTGGAAACCCATATATGCAAACCACCTCAGGCATGGTGGGGCTTCTCTGGAGCTGTTTGCAGTCCCAGGGGTAACCGCTCCCCACAGTTTTTAGTCTGTGGTAGCCGTCCCACAACAGTAGAACACAAGTGTACAGAAACCACTCCGACATTTGACACAGTGGTCCCCAAAGATACTGCATGGTGTCATAGGAGCCAGAACTAGGGATGCAGGGGGAAGGGGGTGCTGCTGTACCCCTGACTTGAAGTGGTTTCCATTATACTCAGGGTTTACAGTGTGGCTCAATGGCTCTCAGCACCCCCACTGTACAAACTGTCCCAGCACCTCTGCGTGGCGTTGCAATAAGTCAAAATTACCTTTTGGCTGGGAAGGGCAGACGTGGCAGTAGGGATGTACCTTTAAGGTATGAATTTGGGTCCGGGCTCTGGGAAGCTCTTGGTGTTATGCGCAGCCTGTTGGAACCAGACAGGGAATAAAGCAGAGCAATGCAGCACCTTAAGCACTGATTGACCCCTGAACACCACAGTAGTTAGGGCAAAAGCTGACTGCAGATGGAACTCTGCCCAGTAGGTGGGGCTCAGCACCTGTAAGTGCCACAGCACAGAGAATGGCCATTGCCCATTGTAACGTACCCACAGGCTAAAAGCTGCTGACACGGGTGTATCGGTGGGTATCCTGGGCTCTGTTAAACACTAGGAACTTGCACAGTTATTGCATCCAGAGATTACCCCAAACAACAGCAACAATCACCATCATCATTTCTTTGGTGTCTCTCAGATTCCTCCCAATTCCTTGGTTTCTTATGTGTGTAGGGCCCACGGAAGGAAAGCTGTGAACAGGAGGAAAGGAAGTGCAGTGAGACCCAGATCACGGGCCCGTATGAAACACACACACAGTAAATTCTGCATCAGGTATTCCCGTGAACTGAGCACTGGGAAATACATCTCGGGAGGACACTTTCTGGTAGTTCTGTGATGTCATTTTCCCACCCACTGATTTTTGTCTTACGCTTGCATTGTGAGCTCTCTGGGACACAGCCCGTCTTTTAGTTCAGGGTTTGTACAGTCACTAGTACGCTGGGGTCCTGGTCCATGGCTGGGGCTCCTAGGCCAACTGCAGTAGAAACAATAAATAATAATGCTCTATGCTAACCAGGTGACTTGTTCCCTTGTCCAAACTGAATCCAATGAGAATTTCCCCTTGAACTACAGCTCTTCCCTTCCCTCGCTGCTCTGCTGGGCTGGGGTCTGCTGGTGCAAAGCCCCTTTCCAACTACTGGTTCCTCCCCTCTGGTGCCAGGCATTGGCCCAGGTGATTCCTACTGGAAACACGGCTGATGGCTTTGAAAGCGGCACTAGGTGATCACTAGGAATAGACACGTTCCCCCTACCTCAGCACCAGTGTGGGACTCTGTACATTTCTAGCCATAATGTGTCCACTGTTCCTTTGATGCCTATCGGGGCAGACTCAGGAAGATAAAATGGCTCAGTGGGATGTGCTGGGCTCTGGGATTTTTTGTTTCTTTGTTTATTTTCTCTTTGTAAATGGAAAAATAGCCATTTTGTACTTCATTAAATACAGGAGTTTATACAAAAGGGGTCTGATTCTTCCCTCACCTGTGCCAGTTCCTCTCCATTATCTTCAGTGATCAAATTTAAACCAGTGTCAGTGGGAGGAAAATCAGGCTGTTGAATCTCCGTCTCTGTGTCCCTCCTGTATGGGTGAGTGACCTGCCAGCAGCAGCCAATGAGCAGGGAGCAGATTTGCATGCAGGGGCCATTCTCCAGAGCTGGGGGTTTAAGAGAGAATTGGCAGGTCCCAGCCACAGACCCGTTTCCTCAGGAAGCCGAGCTCGTCTGCATCCCACCATGGCCTGGGCCCCTCTGCTCCTCGCGCTGCTCACGTACTGCTCAGGTGCTACAAGGGGGAAGGTTTGATTCAGGGTCTTAACTGAACGGGGGCTGGCTACATGTTTATAGTCATATCTCTCACTGCTGCCACTACCTGCCCGCAAACGTCTGAACTCAACAATTAGCACTTATTGCTCTGATCCCCATGTTTCCTCAGGTTCTCTCGCCCAGTACGTGCTGACTCAGCCGCCGTCGGTCTCTGTGGCTTTAGGGCAAAAGGCTCAACTCACCTGTTCGGGAAACAACATTGGTAGCCAGTATGTGCAGTGGTACCAACAGAAACCGGGCAGCGCCCCCCTGCTCGTGATATATGCTGATGATACGAGACCCTCCGGGATCCCTGATCGATTCTCTGGTTCCAACTCCGGTAACACGGCCACGTTAACCATCACGGCCGTGCAGGCTCAGGACGAGGCTGATTATTACTGTCAGGTGTGGGACAGCAGCAGTGCTCAGCCTCACAGTGACACAGGCCGAGGGGGAAGTGAGACACAAACCTCTTGTGCAGGAGAACGTCACTCTGTTTCCGGGCACTGAGGGTTCCGCGCCGAGGAGAAAGTGCCTGTGATGTGGGGTGGGCGAAGGGGGACGTTTGCAATCAGCCCAGGAGCTGTTCCAGCCAGCTGTGGAGCACAAGCCTCACTGATCCCATGGGGGGTCTCACTACACTGGGCTTTTGTTCATGGACGATAAGGCCAGAAGGGACCCTGTGATGGTCTAGCCTGACCTCCCGCATACACAGGCCATAGGGCTTCCCTGAGCTAATCCCTGTTTTCACTAGAGCAGATCGTTTAGAAAAGAGCCCAGCTTGGCTCATAGCCCGATCGGCTGGCACAGCCAGGGTGGGAGCTGAGGCTGAACCTTTGAGTGGCCAGGCAAGGCTCTCGCCGCTGAACCAAGGAGCTGTGTCATGTTGCGGAGAAGACGAGGAGAAGGGATAGGGGAGTTGAACCAGTGTGAACTCATCAGCAGGGCTGTTCAACACCGAAGTGAATAAATTGTGCCCCTCCCTGCTGCCGGGCTCCTCGCTATTGCTCCAACGAATGCCCCTCCTGAAATCTCCAGTGGGTGCTGCAGGGTCTGAGCTGGGCACTGTCAAGGCTGGCGTCTGAATCCCAGCCCTGCACTTCCGGGAACAGAAAAACTCTCCTTCCCTTGGGAGAAACCCAGCTAGCCCCTCCCAGTGGGTAACACTTCCCCAAGGAAGCAGGACAGTGGAATTACCACCCCGCCCCCACCCCACATCAGACCCTTCGGGGCCTTTTTCCTTCCTCACCCACAGTTCTCCACTGGAGCATTGCAGCACTGCCACTGGCTTCCGGGGAGGGATGCGCCATCTCCTGCCAAGACCACGGGACGGGACCCTGCAAGCACCAGTGCAGCCCAGCTTCTCCCTCCAAGCCAGTGGCCTGTTGCCATGGGAGCGGTACACCGTCCCTCCCAGCAGGCCGCTGCATCCCCGCTGCGCGGCGGGAGCAGAAATGGCAGAGAGTCGCTGCTAGATCTGTTCCCCGGGGAACTCTACGCCCACACCTTCCCCAGCAATAAATCCGCCGAGGTTTGATGCTGAAGGGGATGGCAAGATGCAAACGGAATAATTGGCATTGAACTTTCACATGGAGCTGTCCACACCTTGGCACTCTGCAATTCTGAGTTTACTTCTGGGTGTGCCGCCATTGTCCCGGAGCTGCCAGCAACGCACTGGGCCACTGCATCGGCCACAACAGCCGCTCAGCCCACCCAGGCCCGTCAGAAGCCTGGAGAGGCCGAGTATTCTGGGATGGAGCTGGCTCCTCCGTCTCACAGCCAATAGCGAAGCAAGCTATCCCTGTTACTGCCTGCTGGATGAGTCAGTTCTGGTCCTCCCCAGGGTTGCCGACGCACTGCGGGGATACCGATGGCTGAGGGTGCAAGCCCAATCCCTGTGCCAGGAACTAAGGGTCAGAGGGATTCCCTGGGAGAATCCCATCAGCGTGGGAGGTTTCTCATTCTTCTTCCATAATAAATCAGCACAAACAGATCGAGCTTTTCACCCATAGCTCTGGGACCGGGGCTGCCCTGCCATGTCCCAGCTCTGCTAACTGCTCTACCACCCCTATACAAACCCCTAATGCATGAATTACAGCATGTGCAACCTGCTCTGCGGCCTGGAGACACCATCACTGCCAGCAAGAACATGCCACTTGGCCCATGTGTTCCCTAGTACAGCACCACACGTATCTAGCCAGATGGTCCACGAGACGGGGGGTTATTGCTTTTGCCCCATTTCCCTCTTAGCTCTGCTCTTGCTTTGAACTGTTTTGCTCCTGGGCAAAGTGTATTTACCTCACTCTCCCCATCTGCAAAATCCACTGAGCCGTGTTTGCCCCAGCTGAGAATGAACAAGGGACCTGCATGCACAGCTGGGGAAGAGAAGGGCCGAAAGAGGAAGGATTTGAATAGTTACCAGCAATGGGAAACAAAGGGTTAAAATGAAACCCTGCGCGTGGCACAAACCCAAGGACTTGCTACGCAGAACGCATAGCTGGGAAAGAGACCAGCAGAGCGGCCACTGCGAGAGTGGCACCGAACTGGTGAGAGACCTTTCACAACTGGAACTCACTACCAAGGGATGGTCTCCCCCACTCCCACATGACCCCGCCCTGTGATCACAGGGACCAATCAAATGGGAGCTGATTAGCATAAAGGCAAAACTTGGATGCTCCTCCCCCAGGAGGCTCAATATAAGGGGCAGAAAGTGTCAGGTGTTCTCAGTGGATCTGGCTGGTTTTCTCCCAAGGGTCTGAAATCTCCTCACCATGCTCTGGGCTCCCCTCATTGTCCTGCTAGGGACGTGGTGCACAGGTGAGAACAATAGGCGCTGGTTAAATACACATTAAATTTACTGCAGAAGCCAATTCACAAACTGTGTCACTAGGGGCTGCGGACAGACAGTGAGAGTTTGACAGGTGTTTGCCATACTTTTTCCCAGGTTCCAGCTTGCAGTCTTTGCTGACTCAGCCACCCTCGGTGTCAGTGTCCCCAGGAAACACCGTGAAACTCTCCTGCACCATGAGCAGCGGGACCAGCATCAGTGGCTACGCTGTGTACTGGTACCAGCAGAAACCTGGGAGTTCTCCACGGTACCTGCTGTATTATAATTCAGAGTCCAGCAAGCACCAGGGCTCTGGGGTCCCTGCTCGCTTCTCTGGTTCCAAAGACACGTCCAGCAACGCCGGCTATTTAACCATCTCCGGGGCCCTGGCAGAGGATGAGGCTGATTATTACTGTGCTGTGGGGCACAGCAACACTCCTCACAGTGACACAGTCAGGTAGGGAAGTGAGACAAAAACGTCTTACCCCTCCCCTCCTTCAGCCTGGGCTCTGTGCGGAACTGAACAACTTGCAGAGTTTGGTCTCTCCCCTGTAACACATCACACAAACAGTTTCTTGTTGGAGTGAATTGCATCTCCTCACATCCTGAAGGTGCCGTAGGGACAGTTTTAGTCAGATGCTCTCTAGATCCATGCTAAGGGCCAGAGATCCATCAGTTGAATGATGGGAGCAGAATCTCATCTTTTAAAAATAAATCTCTCTAAGCCTTATCTCTGTGAAGAAAATCTTTGAAATGTGGGTTGAGTATGACCGATGCCTGC
>VOCO01037421.1:0-11094 GCA_007922225.1 Emydura subglobosa
AGTGCTTCACCACCCTCCTAGTGAAAAACATTTTCCTAATGTCCAACATAGACCTCCCCCCCTGTAACTTGAGACCGTTGCTCCTTGTTCTGTCATCTGCCACCACCGAGAACAGCCTAGCCCCATCCTCCCTGGAACCCCCTTTCAGGTAGTTAAAGGCCGCTATCAAATCCCCCCCATTCTTCTCTTTTGCAGACTAAACAAGCCCAGTTCCCTCAGCCTCTCCTCATAAGTCCTGTGCTGCAGCCCCCTAATCATTTTGGTTGCCCTCCGCTGGACTCTCTCCAACTTGTCCACATCCTTTTTGTAGTGGGGGGCCCAAAACTGGACACAATATTCTAAATGCGGCCTCACCAATGCCGAATAGAGGGGAATAATCACTTCCCGTGACCTGCTGGCAATTCCCCTCCTAATGCAGCCCAATATGCCATTAGCCTTCTTGACAACCAGGGCACACTGCTGACTCATATCCAGCTTCTTATCCACTGTTACCCCCAGATCCTTTTCTGCAAAGCTGCTGCCTAGCTCGTCGGTCCCCAGTCTATAGCTGTGCATGGATTTCTTCCTTCCTAAGTGGAGGACTCTGCACTTTTCTTTGTTGAACCTCATCAAATTTCTTTTGGCCCAATCCTCCAGTTTGTTTAGGTCCTTCTGTATCCTATCCCAACCTTCCAGGGTATCTACCACTCCCCATAGCTTAGTGTCATCCGCAAACTTGCTGAGGGTGCAATCTACCCCATCTTCCTGATCATGAATGAAGATGTTGAACAAAACCAGCCCCAGGACCGACCCCTGGGGCACTCCGCTTGTGACCGGTTGTCCGCTAGACATGGAGCCATTGATCACTACTCGTTGAGCCCTATGCTCTAGCCAGTTCTCTATCCATTTTATAGTCCATTCATCCAACCCATACTTCTTAAACTTGCTGATAAGAATACTGTGAGAGACAGTATCAAAAGCTTTGCTAAAGTCAAGGTATATCTCATCCACCGCCTTCCCTACATCCACAGAGCCAGTCACCTCTTCATAGAAAGCAATCAGGTTGGTGAGGCATGACTTTCCCTTGCTGAATCCGTGTTGACTGTTCCTGATCACCTTCCTCTCTTCCAAGTGCCTTAAAATGGATTCCTTGAGGACCTGCTTCATGATTTTTCCAGGGATTGAAGTGAGGCTGACTGGTCTGTAGTTCCCTGGATCCTCTTTCCTCCTTTTTTTGAAGATGGGCACTTTATTTGCTTTTTTCCAGTCCTCAGGGACCTCCCCCTGTTGTCACAAGCTTTCAAAGATAATAGCCAATGGCTCTGAAATCACCTCAGCCAACTCCCTCAGCACCCTCGGGTGCATTGCATCTGGCCCCATGGACTTGTGTATGTCTAATCCTTCTAAATAGTCTTGGACCTGTTCCTTCAGCACTGCGGGATGTTCGCCTCCTTCCCATTCTGTGCCACCCAGTACAGCAGTCTGGGAGCTGACCTTGTCTGTGAAGACAGAGGCAAAAAAGGCATTGAGTACCTCAGCTTTCTCCACATCTTCTGTCACTAGGTCGCCTCCCTCATTCTCTAAGGGGCCCACACTTCCCCTAATCTTCCTCTTGTTGGCAACATGCCTGTAGAAACCCTTCTTGTTCCCCTTCACGTACCTTGCTAGCTGCAACTCCAATTGTGCTTTGGCCTTCCTGATTTCATTCCTGCATGTTCGAGCAGTGTTTTTATAATCCTCTCTAGTCATCTGATCAAGCTTTCACTTCTTGTGAGCTTCTTTTTTGTGTTTAAGTTCACCAAAGACTTCTTTTTTAAGCCAAGCTGGACACCTACCATATTTGCTATTCTTTCTGCACAACGGGATGGTTTGCTCCTGTGCCCTCAATAAGGTCTCTTTAAAATACAGCCAGCTCTCTTGGATTCCTTTCCCCCTCATATTAGCCTCCCAGGGAATCCTGCCCATCAGTTCCCTGAGGGAGTCAAAGTCCGCTTTTCTGAAGTCCATGGGCCGTATCCTGCTGTTCTCCTTTCTTCCTTTTGTCAGGATCCTGAACTCGACCATTTCATGGTCACTACTTCCTAGGTTGCCACCCACTTCTACTTCCCCTACGAAATCTTCCTTGTTTGTGAGCAGCAGGTCAAGAGAAGCACGGCCCCTAGTTGGTTGCTCCAGCACTTGCACCAGGAAATTGTCTGTGACACTCTCCAAAAACTTCCTGGATTGTTTGTGCTCTGCTGTATTGCTCTTCCAGCAGATGTCAGGGTGATTGAAGTCCCCCATGAGAATCAGGTCCTGTGAACTGGAAACTTTCCCTAGTTGAGTAAAGAAAGCCTCATCTACCTCATCCTCCTGGTCTGGTGGTCTATAACAGACACCCACCACGACATCACCCTTATTTTTCTTGCTTCTAAGCTTAACCCAGAGACACTCAACTGGCTTATTTCCAGTTTCGTACTGGAGCTCAGAGCAATCATAGCGCTGTCTTACATACAGTGCAACTCCTCCACCCTTTCACCCCTGCCTGTCCTTCCTGAACAGTTTATACCCATCCATGACAGTGCTCCAGTCGTGAGAGTTACTCCACCAAGTCTCAGTTATTCCAATCATGTCATAGTTTCTTGACTGTGCCAGGACTTCCCATTCCTCCTGCTTGTTTCCCAGGCTTCTTGCATTTGTGTATAGGCACTTGAGATAACTAGCCGATTGCCTTACTTTCTCAGTATGAATCAGGAAGCCTCCTCTGCTGCATCCTCCTCCTTCTGCTTCCTTGTGGTGTCCCACTTACCCACTTACCTTTGGGCTTAGGTCTCTGTCCCCCATCGAACCTAGTTTAAAGCCCTCCGCACTAGGTAGCCAGCCTGTCTGCGAAGATACTCTTCCCTCTCTTTGTTAGGTGAATCCCGTCTCTTCCTAGTAATCCTTCTTCCTGGAACAACAACGTCCCATGTTCGAAGAATCCAAAGCCCTCCCTCTCCGACACCACCTGCATAACCACGCATTTACTTCCGCAATGCGACGGTCCCTACCTGGGCCTTTTCCTTCAACAGGGAGAATGGATGAGAACATCACTTGTGCTTCAAACTCCTTTATCCTTCCTCTCAGAGCCACATAGTCCGCAGTGATCTGCTCAATATCGTTCTTGGCAGTGTCATTGGTGCCCACGTGGAGAAGTAGGAAGGGGTAGCGGTCTGAGGACTTGATGAGTCTTGGCAGTCTCTCCGTCACATCCTGAATCCTAGCTCCAGGCAAGCAGCACACTTCTCTAGTTTCCCGGTCCAGATGGCAGATGGATGACTCAGTCCCCCTTAGAAGAGAGTGCCCGACCACCATCACCCTTCTCTTCCTCTTGGGAGTGGTGGTTGTGGAACCCCCATCCTTAGGACAATGCATCCCTTGCCTTCTGATCAACAGGGTCTCCTTCTGATCCATTCCCTCAGATGAGTCTTCCAAATTGTTCTTCGTCGTAGTACCTGTGCAGAGAGCCTGAAAACGACTCCTTACCTCTATCTGCATGGTGGGCATGTAGGTTCTCTTTCTTCGGGAGGTCACATGCTGCCAATTTTCTTCCCCATTCTTCCCCGTTTCTGTCCCATTCTTCAGTTGTCCCTATATGCTCTACTTCTATACTACTCTATTGCAATTTGTCCATGTTTCCAGTTTTGTAGGATTCCAATTTGATTTTCAGGTCATTCAAGAGCTCCTGTGGTACTATCTTGGCCTCTTACTATACTTTCTTTTTTCCTTCACATCAGCTTAGTTTGAAGTTATGCCTTTGGTATTGTCTCCTTGACAAATTGCCAGGTTTCCTGAGCACATTTTTCCCTAAGATTGTTTTCCCACAAGACTGTACCTACCAGTTCTCTTAGTTTGTTGAAGTCTGCCTCTTACAAGACTTTCTGCTGCTGCTCTCATTCCTTTCTTTTCTTAGAATCACATAATCCATCATTTCATGATCACATTCATCCAAATTGCCTTCCACCTTGGGATTCACTGCCAAATCCTCCCTCTTGGTCATAATGAAGTCTGAAATGACTGTCCCCCTGATTACTTCTGCCACTCTCTGGAACAAAAAAGATTGTCCCCAACACACTCCAAAAACTTGGGCATTTTGTGTTTTGTTGTATTATTTTTCCAACAGATGTCTCGGTAGTTAAAGTCCCTCCTGAATACCAGGATCGGTGTTTTGGATATTTCTGTTAATTACTCTAGAAATGCCTCATCCACCTCCTCTTCTTCATATGATATTCTATAGTACAGGGGTTCTCACACATTTTTGCTGGGACCCCCCTTTGAAAATATTTCAGGCTGTGACAACCCCCCCCCCAAAAGTGATGACCCCCCCCATGCCATACCATCCTGACCAGCATGCACTGGGGATGACAGCTCGAGACCACCCCCATAATAAACTCATGACCCTCAGAGGGGTCACAACCCCCAGTTTGAGAACTCCGGCTATTGTAGACCCAGACCATGATGTCACTCCTATTTTTTAATCCAGTTATCTTTAACTACAGAACCTCAGCTAGTGTTCCTCCCACCTGGTTCTGAAGCTGAGAACCAGCATATATATAGTTTGACAGACCTATGGTACTTCAAAAGCAATTATGTCCCCATTACAGATGAGGAATTAACTCACATCCAGTGGAGAACAAAGCTCATTGAAATGAAGTTGATCCATGCATATTTTTCATTAAAAAACTACTACAAACTAAGTAAAACCCCCCATTCTCCAGAGGGAGACAAGGTCAAAGTGAAGGGCTAGGTTAATGAATCATAAAATCACAGAAAAACATGGGTAAAAAGGACATTGAGATGTCAATTAGTCTATCCTCCAGCCCTGAGGCATGACCAAGTATGCATAGAACATGGCGGACAGGTATTTGTCTAACCCGTTCTTAAACATCTCTAGTGACTGGGATTCCACAACCTCTATTGGAAACCTATTCCAGTACTTATCTATCCTTATAGTTAGAAAATGTTTCCTAATCTCCAACCTAAACATCCCTTGCTGCAGATCAAGCCAATTACTTCTTCTCCTACCCCAGTGAACATAGGGAGCAATTGTTCCCCATCCTCTGTACAGCAGCCCTTAACATATCTGAAGACTGTTACCAGGTCCCCAACAAGTCTAAGATTCTTTTCGCAAGATTGAACATGACCAATTCTTTCAACCTTTCTCCTGAAGACACATTTCAGGATAGTGAAGTAGATTTGTGGATGTTTACTTCTGAATGGATATGAGCAGGGTATGATTGCATTTGTCAAGGGAGAGAAAAGAATGTGGCAATAATTGAGACAGGCGACAATGAGATCCTGGAAAAGAGTTTTAGCTTTGTGCATGGATAGGCCAGGTGGTATTTTACGGATGTTATGCAGAAAGAAAATGCAAGATGTAAAAATAGGCTGCACGTGAGGACCTAGAGAGAGGCATGTGTAGCAGCATCTGTGCGGTGCACAGATGTGAGTGACGGTAAGGATGGTGGTGGTGTCTGCAGTGATATAGAAAGGAGGTAGGTGGCATGGCTTTGGGGAAATATTAAGAGCTATGTTTTGGCCATTTTAGCAGTTAAGCTTGAGATGATGGTTAAATATCGATGAGGAAATGTCAGAGCGAGGCTGAGATTTCAGTTTGGAGAGAAGGAGACAGGTCTGGAGCAGAGAGTTAGATCTGTAAGTCACCAGCACAGAGGTGGCTGCTGAATTTCTGTTTGTGGAGGAGATTACCCAGATCTAAGGTACAGAGGAAGAAGAGAAGTGGACCAAGGACACAACCTGTGTAATCCCCACAGAAAGTTGGAGTGGGGATGAGGAGGATTGTCCAAGGGCACACTGAAGGAGAGATCAAAGGAGGAGAAGCAGGAGAGGATAAGGGAAGATCAGATTTCAAGAAGATGAGCATGGTCAATGGTGTCAGAGGCAGCTGACAGGTCAAGGAGGGTGAGGATGGAGTGCTGGTTCTGAGCTTTGCCTAGGGAGAGGTCATTAGAGACTTTGGCAAAAGCAGTCTCAGTGGAGTGCTCCAAATCTGACTTCTCATCCCACCCCCAATAGAATCTCCCTGCTTCCTAGAGCAACCACTTTCCAACCCCTTCACTCTCCATGTCCCTCTCCCCTTAGTGTTCCCCACTCCCAGCTAACCCAAATCACATACCCAGCTCTCCCTAAACAACAGCACCATTGCGAGGTCCTCCACCCCCTTTTCTGCATTCCCAGTCCTCCACTCTCCTACCTCATACCAGTACCAGCTCTCAGGAGATCCTCCTCCTGACTCCCTTCATCTTCCTCCTTCCACTGTACCCCACCATCCCCAATTCCCTCTTGACCGAATTCTCAACACAGCCTTCCTTCATCCCCTTTCCTCTCAGCCCTCCTGCCATGTGGCACCCCACAGACATCATCTTCTCCCCTCCCCCTGCTCTCTGTAGGACCCTGTATCAAGAACACCTGAATGAAAGCATCAAACTCTCTCCTGTCCACAGATGGGTGCACCCCATTGCTACACCCTCCCTGAATTTGGAAAGTTATCCTAGCAGGCCACCAGCTCCACTATATTTAAGGTTCAGTATTACCTTCTGTTTAAGGCCAACTATTCAATGTCTCTAACATGTACATGCTTACTCACCTTGCCCTGAAATACAGTGCTCATCATGCGGGTGCAGGACAGGGTTAGTGCTCCAAGGATGGGGTCAATGGCTCGAGAGGGTCCTGAGCTACAGTCCTTCGAAAAAAAGCTTTTGACAAAAATCACCTTGTTCTTATAACCTTTTCTTGCACACAACTGGGGCTCCAACAATGGTTTGTTTATCCCCTGACTAATGTCAGTCACTTGGCATCTAGCTCAGCTGGTGCACAGCGCACACTGATTCTTTGGGGAAGCAGTATTAAAGAAGTTAATAACTGTAGAGCTTGGAACTTCAGATCACCAAAAGCCAAACTGATAAGAACATAAGAATGGCCAGACTGGGACAGAAGAATGGTCCGTCTAGCCCAGTATCCTGTCTTCCAACAGTAGCCAATGCCAGATGCATCAGAGAGAATGAACAGAAAGGGGTAATTACTGAGTGATCCATCCCCTGTCGTCCATTCCCAGCATGTGGCAGTCAGAGGCTTAGGGACACCCAGAGCATGGGGTTCAATCTCCGAACATTTTGGCTATTAGCCATTGATGGATCTATCCTCCATGAATGCAGCCAATTATTTTTCAGAATCAGTTATAATTATGTCCTTCACAACATGCCCTGGCAATGAGTTCAATAGGATGACTGTGCATTGTGGAAGAAAAACTTCCTTTTGTTTGTTATAAATCTGCTGCCTATTAATTTCATCCCATGAATCTGCTTTTTGTGTTATGCAAAAGGGGCAAATAACACTTTTTTTGCACTTTCTTCACACCATTCATGATTTTACAGACCTCTATCATATGCCCCTACACGTCTCTTCTCCAAGACGAAAAGTCCAAGTTTTTTCATCTCTCCTCATACAGAAGCTGTGCTATACTCCTGATTTTTGTTGTCCTTCTCTGCACCTTTTCCAGTTCCCATATATGTTTTTTGGGATGGGGTGACCAGAACTGCATACAGTATTTAAGGTGTGGCACACCATGGATTTATATAGTGGCATTATGATATTTTCTGTTTTATTACTTATTGCTTTCCTAATGGTGCCTAATATTGTTATATTTTTTGACTGCCACTGCACACCGATCAGATATTTTCAGTGAATTATGTGAATAATATGAATTTTCAGTGACACCAAGATTTTTTTCATGAATGGTAACAGCTAATTTTGACCCCATCATTTTCTATCTATAGTTGGGATTATGTTTTCCAATCTGCTTTACTTTGCATTTATAAAAATCTAATTTCACCCACCTTTTCTCACCCAGTCTCCCATTATTGAGAGATCCCTTTGGAACTCTTCACAATCTGTGTTAGTATTAACTATCTTGAGTAATTCTGCATCATCTCCAAGCTTGTCACCTCTGTGTTTCCCCATTTTCAGTTTTTCTTAAAGACTATGTGGAAAAACAGTGGCCCCAGTACAGATACCTGAGGCATCCCACTATTTACATCTCTCCATTGTGAAACTGATCATTTATTCCTACCCTTTGTTTCCTGCCTTTTAATGAGTTATTGATCCATGGCCTTTCCTCTTATTCCATGACTACTTACTTTGCTTAAGGGCCTTTGGTGAGGGAACTTGCCAAAGGCGGTCTGAAAGTCCAAGTATACTATAGCCACTCGATCACTCTGTCCACATGTTTGTTAAACCCCTCTGAGAATTCTAATAGATTGGTGAGGCATGATTTCTCTTTACAAAAGCCATGTTGACTCTTCCTCAACAAATCATTCTCATCTATGTGTCTAATGATTCTGTTTCTTACTATAGTTTCTCCCAGTCTGCCTATACTGAAGTTAAGTAAACTGGTCTCTAATTGCCAGGATCACCTGTGGAGCCTTTTTAAACAATTGGTATTACATTAGTTATCCCTAGTCGTCTGGTACAGAGGCCAATTTCAGTGGTAGATTCCATACCAGAGTCAGCAGTTCTGCACTTTGCATATATGAGTTCCTTCAGCAGTACTGGGTGAATACCATCTAGTCTTGGTGACTTATTAATATTTAAATTATCAATTTGTTCCAAAACTTCCTCTATAGATACCTCCATCTGGGATATTTCCACAGAGCTGTCACCTAAAAAGAATGGGTCAGATATAGGAAAGTCCCTCACATCCTCTGCCGTGAAGACTAATACCAAGGATTCATTTAGCTTCTCTGCAATGACCTTGGCTTCCTTGAGTGCCCCTTTAGCACCTCAATCATCCAGTGGGCCAACTGACTGTTTGGCAGGCTTTCTGCTTCTGATGTACTTTAAAAAATATTGACGTTAGTTTTTGTGACTTTTGCTAGTTGCTCTTCAATTTATTTTTTTTGGCCTGCATAATTATACTTTTACAATTGGCTTGCCAGAGTTCATGCTCCTTTCTATTTTCCTCGGTAGGCTTTGACTTCCAATATTGAAAGGATGCCTTTTTGCCTTTAACTGCCTTATTTACTCTCGTTTAGCCATGGTGGTATTTTTTTAGTCCTCTTACTGTTTCTCTTCCCCCTTCCCCCCAATTTGGGGGCTCATTTTTTTAGACCCTGTATTATGGTGTTTTTAAAAAGTTTCCATGGAGCTTGAAGACATTTCACTTTTGTGAGTGTTCCTTTGAATTTCCATCTAACTGGCTTTCTCATTTTTGTCTAGTTTCCCTTTCTGAAGTTGAATGCTGCTGTGGGTGGGCTTCGTTGGTATTTTTCCCCTCACAAGGATGTTACATTGAATTACATTATGGCTCTATTACCAAGTGGCTCATCTGTATTCACCTCTTGGACCATATCCCCTGTCCCGCTTAGAACTACATCAAGAATTGCCTTTCCTATTGGGGATTCCAGGACTAGCTGTTGCAATAAGTAGTCATTAATGGTACCTAAAAACTTTATTTCTGCATCCTGGCCTGAGGTGACATATACCCAGAAAATCTGGGGATAGTTGAAATCCCCAATTATTGAGTTTTCTAGTTTTATAGCCTCACTAATCTCCCTTATCATTTCACAATCACCATCACCATCCAGGTCAGGTGGTCAGTAGCATATTCCTACTGCTATACTCTTATTATTCAAGCATGGAATTTTGATCAGTAGAGATTATATGGTACAGTTTGAGTCGTGTAAAAAATGTTACTGTATTTGACTCTATGCTTTCTTTCACATATCATACGACTCGCCCACCTGCACAACCTGCTCTGTCATTCCTATCTATTTTGTATCTAGCTATTACCATGTCCCATTAATTATCATCATTCCACTAGGCTTCTGTCATGCCTATTATTTCAATATCCTAATTTAAAACCAGGCACTCAAGTTCACCCATCTTAGTATTTAACCTTCTTGCATTTGTATACAGAAACTTATAAATTTTGTCAATATTTAGTTGTCTGCATTCATATGATGTAATTAAAGAAGACTCTTACATTTGACTGTTTCTCTTCAGCTATGACCTGTACTTTATGAACTTCTATCCTTCCCTCTTTACTAGGATATAGAGAATCCCTAGTAAGATATCCTCCCCTATGGGATGGCTTTGTCCAAACCATGTGTTCCTCCAAACCTGTTGCCTTTCCCCCAGCCCTTAGTTTAAATTTCCTCTATGAAAATTTTAATTTTATATGCCAGAAGTTTGCTTCCATAGTGATAAAAGTGAAGCCCATCCTTCCTGTACAGGGTCCTACTTTCCCAAGGGGTTCCCCAGTTCATTATAAATCTAAAACCCTCCTTCCTACACCATCAAATGATGAGTCAAAGAAATTGAAATTCACATGTGCAGCAAGATGAAAGTATTTTAAAAGCTAGATGGATTCCCGTAATCTGTTGTTGCAGTAATTGGTTGGCTCAGTAGGACATGCTATAGCCACTGAATTTAAGCTTCATCAGACATTGGAGTTTGAGCCCTATCACTGACAGCTTTCACACAATGTGTGTTGTAGATTTTGCTTACAGGAGTTTCTCTCAGAAGTTTTTCCCTGATACCAAAATGTCTGTGCTAAGAACACTATTTTAAAGTGCTCTCAAATTTTCATGAAGCTATTGGACTAGACACTAATTAAGAGTTTTGCCAGCATTGCTCTGTCGGTTAGCGGTGTGAAAAAACATCACATCCCTTCCTGACATAACTTGATTGCAAAAGCTCTAGTGTAGACACTGTTATAGTGGTCAAAAAAAAAAAAAGTCCATTAAAAAGAAATCAAGGAAATTAAATGCAGTAAACTACATTACAGCAGAGTTAAGGTTGTCCAGTGCTGCCTCGTGCCCTTCCGGTAGGTGGATGGTGGTGAAAGTTAAAATCTCTGAAAACCAGGAAACGAAGAACTAAACTACACACCATCACTGCAATGCAACCTTATCTCTGCCATTACTGTCTAACCCTGGAGCTGGCAAATGTCACTGACAATAGTTCAGTAAGGGTGGTGGAAAGCTTAGCCAACTAGTCAGGGAAATGGCAAATTTAACATCCCTTGAAGTCCTCAGGTCAAGACTGGATGGTTTTGTGGAAGATGTTTTAATGAAACAT
>VOCO01037428.1:0-19049 GCA_007922225.1 Emydura subglobosa
ACACCCTCGACATCCCTACTTTGGGACTGGCCGTATTAACTCTGAACTCAAACAAACCTTTATGATACATTTTCCAAAGAAGTAAATATCCTGACAAACCTGACACTGATTTAATATTCCCTGCTCCATGGACAGAGGCCCCGTCTGTGACTTAACATCTGGCTCACATTTTCTATGTTCCTCTCCTGTGTTTGTTTCTCAAGAGGAAAGTAAAGAATAAGAGAGAGACGATTGCAGGTGAATATAACAAACTGCACAAATTGCTGAGAGTGGAGGAGCAACTGCTTCTGCAGAGACTGGAGGAGGAGGAGAGGGAGACTCTGCAGAGACTACAGGAAAATGTAACCAAACTGTCCCAGCAAAGCTCCTCTCTGCAGCAGCTGATCACAGAGATAGAGGAGAAGTGTCGGCAAACGGCTGCTGAGCTGCTGAAGGTGAGACACAGACAGCATCAAAATTCTTCATCCATCCAGAATTAAAAGCTCAGATCCATGGGTCTTGATTCCAGAACTGAAGCGTAAACGTGTTCTGTGGTTTTACGCACACACAGAACATCCAGTTAAAAGCTCCATCAGTTCAAAACCAGTGCAGTGCGTGGGAGAGAGGAATTCTGACCATGGAGATCCAGTGAGGCTGGTGGTGATTAAATGGTTGATACACAAATGATAATGGGCTAAACCCATCCCTGCCTCCAGAGCACTGGGCCCAACAAGGTTTATAAACACAGATTGTGAGCTGTGTGATGATGGGATCGGGCCCCACAGGGGAGAATGTTTGTGGCTAAATTACTGTCTCGCCTGCATACAATGAAACCTGGCAATGCAAAATGACCTGTGAGCTTTTACCATAGACCAGTGAAGCCCAGAAGGGTGGGTCTGTTTTCTAGATGAAAGGTTGATGCGCAGAGTGAAAATTCACTGTTTTCTGCACATGGTTTTAATTCAGAACATTGATTCTCTTTCTCCTTCCAGGATGTGAAAAGCACATTGACCAGGTATGTTTCCGATGTTCATTGCGCTTCTGTTATTGGGAGCAGCTCTGCAGTGATGTGTGTACAGAGCAGCTGGTGGTGATGGGACGTTTTCTTCACAGGAGTCAAAGTCTGAAACTCCAGGAACCAGAAGCCATTCCTACTGAGCTGAAGAACGTGTATAAAATTTCTCTTGACATGAAGGAAACACTGAAGAGATTCTGGGGTGAGTGGAAACCACTGAGCCATTCAGCTGTGCTGTGCCTGGGGATCTGGACACAGCCTGGCACCCAGGACACACACGGACCCAGCGGACAGGCTGGGAGCTGTGATAGCTGGAGGCTGAGGCACTGAGGGCTGGGGAGTTTCCCGGCTATTTGCACCCACCTGATTGTCACTCTGACATCCTGACCCAGGGGTGTCACCGAGCCAGGTGCTGTCAGGCCTGGACTGGGCCATTGTGCCGGGTGCTGCACAGGCTGGTACCGGAGGGTGTGTCTCTGCATCTCCCCTGGGACATGGGGGGCTGCGTGGTGTGGCCACTGTTCAGCATTGACACAGCCCCGTTAGCCAAGGCTGGCCGAGCTGGCTGAGCCGGCGGAGGGGCCGGCCTGGCTGCTGTGACCTGACATGGGCCGTGTTTTACTGGAGAACAAACTGCCTCACACGGACCCTTCGTCTGCTCCGAGTGCAGCCCGGTGCGAGCTTGGGTCCATCGGAGCATGTGACACCTGCCTTTGGGGAGGCTGGGTGGGGGGGCACCAGTGCTTGGACCGTGTCCCCATCCCCTGCTACGCCCCCTTCTGAGACCCCGCCCACGCTCCACCCCCGCTCTGCTCCAGGGCCTGCTCCTGCTCGGTCTCCTCCCCCAAGAGGCACAGGCGGTAGGTGGAGGTTTCCAGGGGAGGGGTCTCGAGACCCTCTCACCAAAGGCGCCCGGAGCTCGGCTTGTGCCTGGTCTTTGCTGGGGGATGGCGCTGAGGGGCCCCTGGCGGAGACACAAACCGGGGACGCTCCAGACACTTGCCTTCCTGCTGTCCCCAGAGAGCCCCTGCGCTCAGCCCCTCTGGCACCATTTGCAAGCCCTGCTGCGCCCCCAGCTCTCTCCTGCTGCAGCTGCCCGGGGAGCGGCTGTGCCCTGCGCCAGGGTCCCTCAGAGCACCGGGGCCGCCAGGCAGGGAGCGGGCACTTCCCTGTTCCCTGAGCCCACCCTGGGCCTGTCTGGCTGGGTCGGGCAGAGGGTTTTGTAGAGACCCGGCTGGCTCCGTGCTGGGCCCTGGGTCACCCCCAGTTCAGCATCCAGCCAGCAGGGGGCTCCATACCCCCAGGTGTAGGGCAGGGGCAGCAGGAAATCGTGAGTGGCAGGCGCAGGGCAGGGCAGGGGCAGCCTGAGGTCGGGGGGGGGGCAGGCGCCGGGGGGGGCCCAGGGTGTGGGGGCGCCGGGGGCGGCCAGAGAGCTGGGCCGGGGGGGCCAGGAGCTGGGCAAGAGGCACAAACACTCTGTGCTCAGCGCTCACTCCAGGTTCTCGCTCTGGCGCCGGCTCCGCTGGGGTCAGACACCGCGGAGAGGGGCCCACACAGCCAGACTGGAGAGAGCCAGGCTCTGTCCACAGGGGAGGGGCAGAAGCTCTGTTATATGGGTGCCAATTTCACAGAATTGCCAAACTCCCTGCCTCAGTTTCCCCTCTTCAGCACTCCTGAAATTACTCGACACAGACCAAAACATCTGAAACAAAAGTCCCCGGCTGGGGTTTACTTGGACTGTGCCCCTGGAACCCGCCCCTTCCTTTGCCCCCTGCCCTCCTGGCCCCGGCCCCACCCCTCAACCACCCACTGCAGCCCGGGGCCCCCCCTCACTTCAACCCCACACACCCTGCCAGCCACATCTTCCCTTTCTCCCTCAGCTCCTATCCCTCCCCTCACCCCATCTGTCCTTCCCCTGAAACCCTCTTCCACCGTTGGGTCCGCCCAGTCTCTCGACTCCCCCCTGACCTCTGCCGCTTTCCTCACCCCTCTCTGCCTCCCGAGTGCTAGCCCCCCCCCTCCTTGTGTCTGCCCCTTTGCTCAACCTCCTTAATCCCCCTTGCCCCTGTCCTTTCTTTTGCTTCCCTCTACTCTTCTGATGCCTGCCCCTTTCCTTCCCCTGTGACATTAGCCAGGTACAATCTCGATTGTTGAACAGCTTCGTGCCCTCAGTTCTCCAGTCTGCAGTGCCTTTTACACTGCTTCACTGTGAGAACAACCATTCCTGGGCGTTCACACACAGTCTCTAGCATGTCACTTGCTCCCAGCTACACAGGAGGAGTGCTATAGCCAGCCACTGATGACTTACGCTGCAGGAGACACCAGCAAACTCCCTGTCCCAAACTTTCCACCCAGAAATGTGCGTCTGGTTGCCCAGCGCTCTACTGGCCAACGCAAGCTGATAGAAAGTCCATCATTTCATTAATAGAAAACACTATGCACAAGCCCTGTTATCTCAAGTGAAGGGTCTCAAACACGTCAACTAAACACACTGGTTTAGATAAAACAAGGTTATTAACGACAGAAAGAAGAAATTTAAGTGATTACAAGTAATGAGGCATAAAAGTCAGAACTGGTAACAAAGGAAATAAAAAATAAAACACAAACTAACATTGAACTTCTCAGACTAAAAGAACTGAAAGCAAAAAAGTCTCTCACCCCAGGCTTCTGCAGCTCACTGGCTGGACGCCTCCAGCCGGGACCTCTCCCCAGGGCAGGGTTGTTTCAGGTGTGTCTGTTGCCGGGAGTAGAAAGGAAGGGAGAGGAGGAGAGGTATTTGTGGGGTTAGTTTCTATTCTAGTTTCCTTTACTTTTCTCGCCTCTTTGAGAAATATTTGCAGCTGGGTTAAGGTGACAGCAGGGCTGTGGGACGGGGACCCCAGCTGTGTCTCTGCCAATATGTCAATTTCCTGCTTGTCCCCTTCTGCCTGCCGAAGAACGGCTGCTTCCCAGGTGCTCATGGGTGTGATTAAGCTGACACCTGGCTGAGGCCTTTGTTTGCCTGTTTCTGAGGCACTGGCTGTGCCGGCTTCTCTGAACTGAGTGATGCCGTTCAGGAGAATCTTACAACTTTACATGTCACGTTACCGCACGGATTGTGCCAGGAGACCCACTTGGTATGAAACGTGTCATCGTCTTGTAAAAGGGAGAACATGAGAGAAAAGACAGTCACACCTTCACTCCCCTGCCCTGGCACCCACCCCTCCCCTCGCCCCTTCCTTCTCGGTGCCCCTCTCCTCTCTCCCTCCTTCCCCCACCACGCATGACTTCCCCACCTCTCTTTTCCCCATCCCCCTCTGCACCTGGTGCCCACCCTCCCCTCTGCCCTTTCCTCCTTTTACCTGCCCCTTCCTTTCCCCCTTCTGCCCCCCAACAGATGTTCACCCACCCGGCACCAACCCCTTCTCTTGCTCCCTTCCACCCTCTGATGTCTGCTCCTCCTCCTGCCCCTTTGCTGCCTGCCCATCTGCTCCCCCGGGCGGTTGCAGGACCCTTCCCTTGCCCCCCTCTGCCTCCAGCTATCACCCCTCCCCTCTTCCCTGTCTGTCCCCTTGGTACCCACCTCTTCCCTTGCTCTTCCACCCACTGATGACCCCCCTCGATAACCCCATGGCACAAGCCCCTCCCCAACCCCCTGGTGCCTGCCCCTTCCCTCGCACCCTTCCGCCGTTCCACCTTCCCCTTCCTTATCCCCCACCAGCCCCTGCCCCTCCACTCCCCACCTCCCCGTCCCCTGGTGCCAGCACCTCCCTCACCCCATCTATCCCCTATTGCCCGCCCCTTCCTTGCCCCCCATTAACCCTCTGCTGTCCATGCCTCTCCTCACTCCCTTTACCCTCTGGGTCCCACCTCTCCCATCATCCACCCTCTTCCCCCCTGGTGCCCACCCCTGCCTTCGCTATCCTCTGCTCCTATAAGGCTGCCCTTTGCCACACCCCTCTCTGCCCCCTTGTGCTCCCCTGCCCATCATCCCCCCCCATTCAACCCCCAGTACCAGACCCCCCCCGCCTTCCTTGCAGCCACCCCAACATTCACCCCCCTCAGCCCTCCTGGTACCAGCCCCTCCACTCGCCCTCCCCCGTACCCCTGGCACCCATCCCTGCTATCCTCACCTTCTCCCCATTAACGACTGCCCCTTTCCTTGCTCCCCTGGTGCCCCCTGGGCTCTGCCTTTCCCCTCTCTCCCCTCTGCCCCCGGCACCTGCCCCTCCCCTCACCCCCCTTGTCACCTGTGCCTTCCCACATGCCCCCTTTGCCCACCTGGTGTGTGCCGCTCCCACTGAGATCCCTCTGCCCCGCCTGCCTGCCCCTTCCCTCACCCCATCTAGTGTCCTGGAGCCAGCCCCACCTTTCACTGTCCCTCTGCCCCCTCGAGTGCACTGCTCTCCTCCTTCCCCATGCGCATCGGAGCCCCCTATTCCCTCACAACTCTCTGCCCCTGGTGCCCACCACCCTCCCCCTCTGCCTCTCGACGTCTGCCCCTTCTCTTGCTCCCCTGTTACCCCTGGGGTCTGCCCCTTCCCACCCCCATCTCCCTATCAGTGCCCACCACACCCCTCACTCCCCCCCATGCCCCTCTGGTGCCTGCCCCACCCCTCACCCCTTTGTCCCCTTGTCCCCTGCACCTTCCCCTGCCCCATCCTTGGCCCACCCGGTGCCCCCCACTCCCCTCATGACCCCTCTGACACTGGGAGCTGCCCCTTCCCCTGCTCCCCTCTAGTCCTCTGGGGCCAGCCCCCTCTTTCACTCCTCCTCTGCCTCCCTGGGGCTCCTCTTCCCCCTTAAGCCCCCCCCAGGCAACTGCCCCAGCCCTCGCTCTGCCCTCCGGTGATCACCCCTGCCCTAGACACCCCCGCTGCCCCTGGCTCTTGCCTCACTCTGTGCCCCTGGTGTCTGCCTGTTCCTTCCCCCCCCCACTCCTGGCACCTGACCCTCCTCTTCACTCCCCTCTGTCCCCTACAATCCATCCCTCTCCTCATTTCCCTGCCCCTTGGAGCCGCCCATTGCCTCACCCCACTCTGCCGCCTGGTGCCCCCCTTCCCTTGCTTCCCTGCGCCCCCTGGAACCTGCCCCTCCTTTCACCCCTCTCTGTCCTCCTGGTGCCTGCTCCTTCCCTTCCCCCACTGCCCTTGTGCCTGCCCCTCCCCTCTGCCCCTCCTCTGCCTGTCCCCTCCCCTGTCCCTGGGCTGCCCTCCCCTGCCCTGCCCCCGCTGACACCTTCCCACCCCACCCTTCCCCCACTCCTGCTCTGCTTCCCATCAAGTTCGCTCCCATGGGCAGACAGGCCCTGACTCCCCTTAACGGGCAACAGCCCCCCCCCCCCCCCCCAGCCATTAACGGGGGATGCAGGTTAATTTCCCTTTGATCCCCGTGACCAGCCCCTGCCCCGGCCCTGACTCTGTGACTCTCTCCCCAGTGGACGTGACTCTGGATCCAGACACGGCTCATCCCGAACTCGTCCTGTCTGAGGATCGGAAACGTGTGAGACACGGAGACACACGCCAGGATCTGCCCAACAATCCTAAGAGATTTGATACTCGTCACTGTGTGCTGGGCGCTGAGGGGTTCCCGGGTGGGAGGCGTTACTGGGAGGTGGAGGTGGGAGACCAGACTGAGTGGGTTCTGGGGGTGTGTAGGGAATATGTGAGCAGGAAGGGGCTGGTCATACTCTCACCTGAGAATGGATACTGGGCCATGTGGCTGTGGGATGGGGAATACAAGGCTGGCACCTCCCCCAGAACACCCCTCCCGGTGAGCGTCAGGCCCAGCCGGGTGGGGATTTTCCTGGACTATGAGGCGGGCGAGGTCTCATTTTACAATGTGACTGACAGGTCCCAGCTCTGCACTGTCACTGGCAACTTCTCCGGGATGCTTTGCCCTTATTTCTATTCTGGTCTCAGTGCTGGGGGTGAAAACGCGGCTCCCCTGATCATCTGCCCGGTCCCAGCCCAGGCCGGAGGGAATCTCTGTCCCTGATAGTGACACCCGCGGCAGAGACTGTCCCCTCCCAGCGCTGAGCAGCCCCCAGGCCTGTGCCCAGGGGAGGGTCTAAAGGGCATCACCTGCCTGCCCCACCCCCACCCGCCCCTCAGTTCCCAGCACCAGGCCTGTCAGATGGGGGAGGGGAGAGGGGCAGAGAAGGGGGTTAGGAGGAGCCAGTTGCTGGGTGCGTTGGGTGGGGTGATGCTGAGGGGGAGGGGAAGGGACTGCAGTAGCAGGAAGGGAAGAGCTCTGGGTAATGTAACAAGGGGGGAGGAGGAAGAGCCCCTGGCAGAAATGGCGGGGGAGAGGGGTAGGGGGGAGCCCAGTGAGTGTGACAGGGCCAGTGAATGGAGGGGATGGTCCCAGCATTTCCTGCCCTGGGGGCAGGGGTGAGAGCACCGGGGCCCTGCTGTACGGGCTGCTCTGCACTGCAGCCTCAGCCTGTGGGGGGAGCTGGTCCCAGCTTGATGGCGGGAGGGTGGGGAGTGGGGAGAGCTGGGGGAGGAGTTTCGGTAGCTGGGCCGGGGAAGGGGGGTGAGAGCCCAGCCCCAGAGATGTGTGAGCGAGGGGCCAGTCTCAATGAATGGGACCTGCTCACAGGAAGAAGCCCAGGCAGCTTTTCCCCCTTTCCCCTGTGTTTGCAGCACCCCGCTGCAGTGCGACAAATGGCTCCCGGCACAGGGTGATACTGGTAGGAAATACGGACAGACAGCTCGTGTCTTCTGCCGCCCCTTCACACATTGCTGCCCCGTCCCTTTTCTGGTCCCATGTCCCAGGGGTAGCAGGTGGTGACGGACGGGGATCAGTTACTCCTGTCCGAATTTCTACCCCTGTGAAATCTCAATGTAAAATCCAGAGAGGAAAAAAGAGAGATTGTTCTAATGTAGAAAGTGTCTTTCCTGTAACAAGGTGTCAATATGTTAATTTACATTTCAGCAACATGCTTCTAAACAGATTTGTAGAAATGGAATTAACATTTATTTTTTGTCTTCACTCACATGTACATTGACATTTAACTTCTCTTAACAGCAACATTGGAATTTCATCAGTGTCATTTCAAGAAATGCAAAATATTTATCCTAACCGAAAAAAAAAAAAATAGAGCTGTCAGACCAGGTTGTTCAATTTCACATGCATCACAATGACCAGGTATTATAAACACCCCGACTGGATGTGTTGCGCAGCTGGTCTCTCTCTCTCTGCTTATCGTCTTAACTGGTTCCCATGGGAAGGCATGACACATACACCTGCCTTCTGCAGGACTCACACTGCACCATTGAAAAGTAATAAAGTGAGAAGATGCCAGAGAACTAACTGTGCAAAATATTATTTCAATGAACCTAGACAAGATTATAAAATACTATTCCTTGAACTGCTGTTAGAGTTATTTCATATCATTTGTATCCTTTTAGCTACTGTGATGGGGCATCTGCCCCAGACTAGCCACTAAGGGGTTAACAGAGCTGTAGAAAGGCTGTGCAGGAGGCAGCCAATTAGAGATGGGCTGAAACTAGTTGTCTTGCAGGGCGAGGTTAGTGAGTGGTTTGACTAGAGCAGTGCTGCAGGCAGGGGCTGGGGGAGCAGCTAAGGACAACTCCTGGCTGGCTGTGGGGATTTGCAGGCTGAGGCCCTGAAAGAATAGTGCAAAGGGGGCAGGAGGCTGTGGGAAAGTATCCCAGGGTAATGAGCTGAGAAGTTGAAGGGGATGCAGCAAGTAGCTTCCTTCTATAGCAGGGGTTCTCAACCGGTGGTACGCGTACCACTAGTGGTAGGCGGAAGACGGCTCGGTGGTACGCGAGGCAAACCTCGCCGCCGATTCCGCCGCCGATTCCCCCCCCCGCACCACCGCCGAGAAACCCTGCCGCCACCGACTCCTCCCCCCACTGCCGCCGAGAAACCTTGCCGCCGCCAGCTCCCCCTTCTGCCCCTTGCCACTGGGGAAGTAGCCAGACAGTAAACTGCAGTTGCCACTGAGGGAAGTGGCTGGAGAAGGATTTCACTGCCATGGCTCCTGGCAGTGGGCAGCACAGATCATGACAGGGCTGTGTCATGAAAGGGGTGCTGCAGTCCTGAGAGAGGTGTGGGTCCAGGAATCAACCAGAGGATGGGTATTGGCTAGCAGACCTAGACTCTCTGGTGGGGTGGGGCACCTGCGCTGCACTGGACAGGAAGGGGTTAAGAGGGCCCTTGAAGAAGCAGCCAATGGGAAGGAGCTGTGGGATAGCCAATCAGGGCCCAGGAGTTCAATATTAAAGAGAGCTGCCAAGCAGAACAGGAGCAGTCAATCCCAGGAGCTCAGGGAGGGAAGGCTCAGGCTGGCTGCCCTGGAGGTGGAAGGAGGTCAGTCTCCAGGACAGAGTAGGGGCTGACTGCTGGAGCTCAGCAGAGCAGATGCCCTGATACGAGTGTGGAGGAGGTGCTGGGGCTGCAGGGAAGTGGCCCAGGGAAGTCTGTTGAGTGGTGGTAGGTGATAGCAGCCACTGAAGTAAGTGGTGGAACCAGGGCTGCTGGAAGTGGGGGGGCATGGATTGTGGCTTGGCAAGAGGGCGTTGGGTCCTGATGGTGGTGAGATGGATACTGGTGAACCCTGAAGAAGGGTGACAGAGCACAGGCTGCGGATGTGGGTGTCTGCTTCAGCTGTTCCCCAGATTTCCAGCAGGAAGTGCCAGTCCAATGGTGAGGGCTGCAAGTATGTCACACCCGGAATAGCCAGCAGGAGGCGCCAGTGTGGTGAGTTGACTCTGTTACAGCTACTATGATCAGTAATAAAGACAGGATCCTCCCTTCTTTGTTCTCCTTCTTAACTTGATTAACAAAACATGGTCACCAACCAAAATATAGAAATCTCTGCTACCACATTGTTTTTTACTTGCTTTTTGTTTTGAAATATTGTCCACAGCCAATGTACTGTCCATATCCACTATTGATTTTAAGGTACTGCCGGGCTCTCTGTGTTCTTGATTATCCGGACACAACAAATGTGGTTTGGCAAATAAATGGAGCAGGGGTTGTATTTCTTCACTGAATAATCACAGATTAACTTCATTGCATTAAAGCTGTCGTCACGTCTCATGAAATTTTGTGAAACTTCACTGGGAAACCTTCCTTCTTAGCCATACATCAGTCCAAAGGGTGATATTTTTGCTGTCAGATGAGCCTTAGAGCATAGACTATAAAGCTGCTTCAAGAAACTTCTGAGTTTCATCCAGCGTCTTCTGGAATGCTTCTGTAAGAAATGACTGACTGGTCTCATTTCTTGAAATTAGTGAGTGAATCTACGAGCAAAGTCTGAGGGGAGGCACATCACATGGCAGTGCTAGACCTGCTTTTTGTAGTGTCCTTGTTTCGGTATGAACACTTTCAAGTTTGAAGACATATTCAGTTCATGGCAGAGCATCCTCTCCTTACCTCGCTTATTCAAACATAAATATCCTAAAATTAGCCTGTGATGGATTCATTTGGGTTTTCATCCAGTCAGCTGGTTTCTAGGTGGCACCAGCTGGTGAAGCTACATGTTGTTCTCAGTATTTTACACAGGAAAGATTAAGCTGCAAATAGATATTTTTGTACATAAAATCCTTCAAAAATACCTGTTCCTTTGCCTATTTCCCACTGAAAGGATGGGTAATTGGATAAGAGTAATCTCATTGTGGTGTTGCATGGGAAAATATGCTGGTAAATAGGTTAATGTACAAAATAGTTTTGGCTGTATGAAAAGACAATGTGGTGTCACGCACAACTTACAACATTAAATGTCATAAAAGCAATGCAGATCATGTTCATTTGTAAATATCTGATGGTGAAGGGGCTGCCCCTTCTGCTCCTGGAACCTCTCTGGGAATTAAGCAGCAGGCACAGCCCACCAGGGTTCCTCCATCAAATGTCTTTTGCTAGTCTTTATGCTCCAGATTCATTACAGAATAGCAGCAGTTATGTAGAGCCCCCTTCCTGCCCCTTGGTTCAGCCTTTTATGCTGCTGCTTTCTTCTCGGTGCTGTGCAGCTGGTTAGTGAAACGACTGAGGCTCCAGGCTGTGAAAGAGCCCAAGGGGGGAGGGATGTGTGAGCAGGAGGCTCTGAAACTTTTCTGTGAGGAGGACCAAACCCCATCTGCCTGGTGTGTGACCGATCCCAGGCTCACCGTGCTTCCCATCAAGGAGGCTGCCCAGGAGTACAGGGCAGGGAACAGAATCTCCATGGCTGGGAATTAGTGTCAGCTTCTCTGAAGCTGCAGGGCCCCCCTGGCTTGACTGAGCAGCCCTGGATTGGAGCCAGGGAACTGCCTGATGCTGGGACACAGCCACGTTCCTGGAGACATTGGCATTGGGCTGGACCCAGCTGCTCTGGGTGTCTCCTAAGCATTGCCAATCGTCCATCAATGTACAGATGGTCAGTAAAAAATGTACAATTTTAACCCTGTCCATAAACCTGTAAATGAATAAAACTGTCCATGAAATTGGGTAGAAATATTGTGTTTTGACACTGATTGTATTTCTTGTATCATAAAATGACACTGACCCTGCCTCTATCAATTTCCTGTTTTCTATTATTGCACACGCCCAATGAACCCAATTGATCAATTAAGTGCAGCTAAAACAATTGTGTAATTCTGAATTCCTGAGTACAGAACATTGGGAGTAGGGCCACTTCTGTGACGTGATTGTGTTTGTGATATTTTTAGTGATGTCAGTAAAACAAAAATCAACTTCAGATCTTCACATCAGCAAAAACTAAAATGCAAGGTTGGCCACCCCTCCCCTTAGAGCTGGGGTCACTTTTTCAGTGCGTTGGAGAAGGGGGACGTGCTCCCCCAGCCTCACTCTGCTCAGTGTCGATATTATCACAGGGCACAAACCAAAGAGCCCAAACCAGCCCCCAGAGCCCTTGTCTGTGTTTGCAGGAGCAAATCCTGAGCCGCCTGCAGTGTGTGAGGGAGGAGAGAGAAGAGCTCCAGGGACTGAAATCCGACTGGGACAAGGAGGGTGGGAGGCTCCTGGTAGGTGCCCTGCGCTGCCCAGAGCAGACTGCGGAGCAGGTGGGCAGAGCTCTCACCGTGGCTGCGTCTGTTGGCTGGTGGTGACAGGTCTCTACAAGGCCGGGTGCCCTGAGCAGCAGCCTCTGGTGAGTCGTGCTGGAGAGGCCGGTGCAAAGGGCAAGAGTCTAAGGAGAGATTCTGGGGGAAGCAAGAGAAATTGTGGAGAGACCCTAAAGTGGCCGAGCTCAGGGCATTCTGGCTGCTCGGCCTGTAGCTGGTTTCGTGGGGCAGAGACCAGGTGCCACGGCTGTGGCAAACCCCCGGCTCCATCCCCAGGAGGAGCTCACCTGGCCAGACTATTTACAGGATCCTGTGACTGTGAACTGTGGGTCTGCTGCTGGGTCTTGGTCACTGGCTGCTGGGAGGAGTTGGGGAGAGACTTGCCTTGTCGCTAGTGCAGGAAAAATCCTCTGGGGACAGGAACTTCCAGCCCGACAAGCAGCAGGGGAATAGTTTATTTTTACACAAGGTTGGGGGTAGCCAGGGCCCCGGAGGGGACAGCAGGGGTGAGAAACACCAGGAGAGTTTACATCATTTCTGTAGAGAGTTTCAAGCCCCATCTCTGTGGTCTGCAGGCAGTGCCAGGATCTCAGGCTCACACTGCAGTTCCCATCCAGGAAGCTGTCCGGAGGCCAAGGTGGGAATCTCTAGTCTCTCAGTATTTATCCAGGATCATTGAATCCTGCGCGTCTTTTTCTTTCCTTATTTATTTGGTGGAGACATTCTTGGTGTGAAATCCACATGGGGATACGTTGCTCACCTCTGTAAGTTGTAGGAACACTTTGCTTATTTTTTGCTGGCAGGTGAAACAAAGAAGTCCTGGAACTTCCCAAGCAGGATGTGACAGTCTGTGAAGATGAGTATGGTGAGAGGTCGACAATCCCAGGGTGGAAGGCAAGTGTCTGGCTCTTATCTGGAAAAAGTCAAGGATGAAACCGTATTCCCTGTGTGCCTGACATCTTGCCAGTCTCTCACTGCTACAGCATCAAACTTCTCCACTAGTAATTTCACGTGCAGGATCATGGGTAAGATGTTTGATTTGCCCCCAAACTTTCCAGAAACAAGAGACGATGGAGAAATAATGGGCCAGACATTGAGCAAGACAGCACTTCTGAGACACTTTCCTCACATTTTTGGCTCTTGTTGCCAAGCCTGAGTGTGCAACAGAAACACCAAAGAAATTTTAAAGGAGGCTTTTTAAATTGAACTATGCCTTTTTTGTTTTTTTTTTTCTGCTTAGTGGTTGGGGAGTGTTCTTTCTGCTGGTCTTATAACGTAGGAATGGCAGGTCGCGTCTTCGCTGGCTTTGTTGGAGAACTCTTGGGAAGGCTCAAGGAAGTTTTACTTTGAGCTAAACTCCATTAAAGGGCTGGGGATGGTGAATCTTTTAGACATTTTATTTACACTCAATGTTCATTAGCTGTTGACATTAAATAAGTGTTTGACAATTCTGACTCTAAACCCTTCCTCTTTTCTGTCCAGTGTAATTCACTAGCTCTCTAGTCACTGCACAGCCTTGTCCACGCACACATTGTGCTGCTTTAACTCTACTAGTGTAGTTACAACAATACAACTGCTTCTGTGGGTGCAGTTATAACGGGGCTTGTCCAGGTGGGAAAGTTACACCAGCGTAAGGTAAGGTGAAAATTTAAACCACTATAGTTACACTGGTACCATTCCCCTGGTCGATGCTGTTATTCTAGAGGGGCTTCTATACCGACAGAACTGTCTGTGCAGGGTTGTACTGGTTTAACTCTTTCATTAGAAAAATCATCCCCTGAAATAATTACACCAGAATTAAAAACTTTGTACAGACCAGGCCTAACTAAAGATGCATTTTATTTTCAATGATGACTGGTTTAGGACAGGTCTACACTTCAAATATCAGTGGCACAGCTGCACTGGTGTAGCCACTGTAGCACTTCTGCTGAAGGCGCTGTAAGCCGATGGCAGAGCACTGGCCCGTTGACTTAATAACTACTTACTGCCTCTTGCGGCGGTGGCGTTGTGTTGGTGGGAAAAGCTTTCCTGCAGCCATGGCGCTGCCTACACCTGCACTTAGGTTGGTGTAGCTGTGTCGCGCTGGCGTGTGTGTTACACTGAAGAAATTTTGCAGCACAGACCAGCGCTGAGTTAAACCCATGCAAATCCCTGTGTTGATTCTTTGTTGAATTGGTTAGAGTGCCTTGTAGTGAGCTTCATTCAGTCCCACTGTTTGATGGGAGAGGGGAGGACCCTGATTTGTTTGTGTTCTCAGCATCTCCTTTCTCTGCTCCCCACGTGGGCCTGCAAAGCCTCAGCCTGTCCCCTCTGCTCATGCCCTGCGTTGGGAGTGGGGTGGCTCAGGGAGCAGCAGCAGAGGAGGGAGCAGCACAGACCCCACCCCAGAGCCTGGCCAGCACAGAACAGCTGATCCCTTTGTCTGACAACAGCCAGTCCCTGAGCTCCCCCTCCCCCCACGTGCTTTTATTCCCCTCCCTAGGGGGCCAGGCCCTGCCCAGCCCATTGCCCCTCACCCTGGGCAACTCCCTCCCCCTGGGGACTGACCGACTGCCAGCGCCTCTGGTGTCTCTAGTGGAGGGGCAGGGAGATGCCGGGAGGGTGAGAGGGCCGGGGCACTCTCCTTGTGCCAACCCCCCCCTTTGTCTCTCCTGCTCCTTGCTGGGCAGTCTGGCCATGACTGTGGGAGGTCCCCAGTGGGCCGTGCTGCCAGCAAAGGCCAATGGCTGGTCAGGAATAACCTGAGATACAAGTGCCACAGAAATATTAGTGGCTAATGACCCCTAAGCAGAGCTAAGTGGGGAGTAAAGGGCAGGAAGAGCCAGAACCACACACAGGGAGAGCGAGAAGGGCCCCAGGCAGAGCAGAGAATGTGCAGGGACAATGGATGCTGGAAATTCAGCTCCTTTCCCTGCGTGTGACTTGCCCACAGACTCAGCGTGATTCTCTTGGCTTTGTCTGTTCAAAGTCATTTTGCAAGTAAAGTTTCAAACAATCCGAGCTGTGTGGGCAGGTTCTGACGGGTCCCACGGGGCCCATGGGAGTGTTTCTGTGCCGTGATTGGATGAGAGGATCTCTTAGACCAGGGAGTGGTGGAAAATACTTGCCATTAACAGTTTAAAGTGCGTTTCCAAGAATATTTTCTGTCGCAGTCCCACATTGGCATGAACATCGCGGGCAGCGAGCTCCCTCCGCTGGCCGTCCATGCGCTGAGCGTGCCAGGGCTGGAACGTGGCTGCCGCAGACATTTATTGTTACTGGCAGTGGTGGTGGCGGGAGTTGCTCTGGGTGTTTGCTCAGCGCTCACTGAATGAGAGGAAGGAGACAGGGGCAGCGGGAGGGACTCAGGGACTCTGCTTGTCGGGCCCCTCACTGGGATTGTCCACAGTGCCTGGGCCAGTCAGCTGCCCAGCTCCCAGGGAGAGTCGCTTGGAGCCCATCACCCCTCATGCCATTGAAGGTCACAGCTGCCAGGTTTGTAATTTCTGAAAGGCCTGAAACCTGCCTGCTCACACCAGAGGTGTTAATGTTTTATTGGTATTTCTATGACCTCACCGCTAGGGGCAGTGTGTGTCCAGGCTCCATTCCAATTAACGAATGGGCTGTTCCCCCTGTCACCGCTAGGGGCAGTGTGTGTCCGGGCTCCATTCCCCACTGGCAGTTCAGGGAATGAGTTATTCCCATGAGCTGTGCTTGCTCCAGGGGAGAAGGTGAGGTCTGAAAGCAGCTAAGTGCGATGCGGGGTATTTCTATGAGGGCTGAGCAGAGAGACAGATGGACGTGGCACCATCACCAACAGCATCAGGTAGTGGGAGATACATCACGTGGAGAGAGTCAGAGACATGACCCCCAGTCTCCGGGTGTGGGGAGGGACGTGGCTCCTTATTTCTCAGGTTATCTCCATCTAATTAAGGCATCTCAATTTCCATCCCATTTTAAAAATACATACAGTTTTTCATTTCTTGTGGTCTTGTCCCTCTTTTCCATCACTTCTCCTCTCATTTATACAAGGTTTATTTCCCCTTAACACGTATCATTTTCTTTCCTGGTTTCTGTTTCTTTTCTGCCACTGCTGAAGTTCCCTTTTGTTCTGTCTTTTTAAAATCACTGCTTCTTTACAGATAATCAAGCCCACTGGTCACTACGGGTAAACTCAGCACAACACAAAGATTCAGGTAATGCACGTTCCCCTCCAGTTAATACAAGTGCAGTTACAAGGTAACACTTTCAGACATACCAGATTTGTCATTGTATTTAGGCACTTAAAGATGCAGATAGGCGCCTAGTAGAATTTTTAAAAGCACCTAGGTCGAAATTCACAAAAGTATTCAGGTGCCTAAATCTAGACTTAGGTTCCTAAATCCCTGTTAGGCTCCACTGTGATTCATAACACTTCCATGGAGCCCTTTAGGTGCCTAAACTAGTTTGGCACCTATGTTTTTTGCAGTTAAAAACTCCCTGGGTGCCTGAGTTTCCGCCTCTGGGCACGTGCTCTGCTGCCTCTCTAAGCATCCAGACACCGATTCTCCATCTTAGCCCCAGAGCCATTCACAAACCATCAGGGGAAGAGATGTGTTCACCTGCCTAACTCACCTGCAGCTCCTGATCCTGTGGGTGGCCTCTGAGCTGACAGTAAATTGTTGGGGGCAGGATCTCCTCAAAACATTTAGCCCAGTGGTTAGAGTAGTCGGTCACCTGGGAAACCCCATCAACTCTCATCTCCAGCCTATGAGACAAAGGGATTTGAACACACAGGCGTGTGCTCTAAACACTGGGGCATAGGATATTCTAATGCCGGTCTTCCTCAGGCTCTCGTGTTGAAGCTGTTGCTTTCGGGATAAATAACTGAAGAGTCAGTGGGCCGGAGAAAGAGAGGGCATACGCATGAGAGTGACTCTAGAGAGCGGGGTTAGGGCGCTCAGCCACGATGTGGAAGCCCGAGGGTCCAGCCCCCCTGCTCCAGTGGCTCGTTAATTAGTTATCCAGAGTGCGACAGCTTCACCGGGAGAGACTCCCACAGCAGAATATCCTGTAGCCCATTGGAGAGAGACTCTGCTGAGAGGTAGCAAATCCCTGTGAAAATCTTTTCTCCTCGTCAGGCAGAGGGGAGCCCAAAATGGAGTCCAGGGTCCAATGAGCAAGTCACATGCCCTTGTGCGCTTTGATGAGTCATTAGAGCAGCCATTGCCCGTATTCTGGCTAAAACGTCCACAGGAAGGATCAGCGGATGGGACAGGTTTCTTCTGTGGCCTAGTGTGTGAGCTCAGTGACTGTATACTGGCACCCTGCATATACGCTGCATTCCTGAGTATCGCCCACCAGGTAAAATCTGCATTGAAGCCAGACCACCCCTTGGGACTGGGCTATGCCAGTTAATGGCCCATAAAAGACACTATCTGTAACTTCGGACACAGAATGATACACATCTGTCAACAGGACAATCACACTCAACAACTCACAACTTTTCCATTGACACCTCACATGACATATAGCGTAAGTTTTGTTGCAATCGTATAACAGTGGTAGCAACAATGTTATACACAGTTATACGTCAATCATACAACATCCCAGGTTGGCAAGGAGTCCTGTGTGCCTTGCACAAGGGGGTTCCTATGGAGGGGAGCTGGTCCAGTGTGTGGGCTGCTCGGCTGTGGGCTTAGGAGACCTGAGATCAGTCCCAGGAGCTCCTTGTGCAGGGTGGGTGAGGTGCTTAGGCCTTGTCTATGTAGCTAGATGAACAATGGCCCCTCCCGCCAAGCAGAGATGTAGGTGGCGTTGGCAGAGAATGCTTTTCCAGAATAAATTACATCAGGTCCCGGAATAGGTTGTACCATCGAAAGGGCTGCAGGCCGGGTTTTGCTGGCACAGCTCTGTGGGCTGGGGTGGGAGTTTTTCACACTCCTAACCGACATCGCTATGCTAAAAAAACCTTCAACTGTAAACCAAGCCACAGTCTCTCCAGGGCCACAGACACTAGCACAGCCCTACCTCGCAGCGGTGAGTGAGAATAAAAACTCAGTGGTGCGGGACTCAGGCTGGGTGTGGGACCATGTCAGTATGAGAATAACCAGGCCAGCACCCCACAGGCTGCTCCCCCCACACAGGGTCCCGCATGGGCACCTACAGTTTTTGGTCTTAACTTTTTTTTTAACTGTATAAAATTCAGAAAATGGCTGCGGGATTTCGGAATGTTGTAGGGGAGGGGTGCTAGGTCCCCTATTGTACCGCCTGCCCCACAACCTCCCAGAGAACCCCGCTGGGGTCAGCTCCAGGCCGGGCTTGGGGGGATTCCCAGGTCCCCTTCGGGCCATTAACTGCATTATCTGACTCCCAAAGAAAAGCCGAGGAGCCCAGTGAGTGCGACAGGCCAGTCAGCAGCAGGGAGCGTCCCGGCATTTCCGGCCCTAGGGACTCTTCACTGCTGGCAAGGAGAGAAACAGCCACAGGGGGCAGGGGAGAGCACCAGGCCCTGCTATACAGGCCGCTTGACACTGCAGACACAGCCTGTCAGGGGAGCTGGTTCCAGTGGGATGGGTGGGAGAGCTGGGGGAGGGGATTCGGTAGCTGGGCCAGGGGAAGGGCAGTGAGAGCCCAGTCCCAGGGCTGTGTGAGTGATGGGGCCAGGCTGGGTGAATGGGACCTGCCCAAGGAGCCCAGGAAGCTCTTCACCCCTTTTCCCATGTGTTAGCCCCAACCCAGCCTCTGGCCTAGCCCCCTCCCCCCATGTCCTTTGATCTTTGCACCTTCCTCCATGCCTGGGACACCCACCCTGACCTCCTGCCCCAGGCCTGCAGACTTCTCCTTCTAATGCCTCCACACACCCGTTAGTGAGCCCCTAACCCAGCCCTGCTCGGAGCTCCATGGCAGGGAACATACAACATGCCCGGGGCACTGACGGTGCTACAGAAATAACACGGAATAAGAGTAACACCAGTAACTCCTCAGGCAGAGCAAAGGCAAAAATAAAAGGCAAGAGAGCGAGAGCTGGGGGTGGGGGAGGACAGAAGGGCTGGAAGCAGAGCTGGGGGAATAATGTGCAG